>CM071936.1:105712207-105831884 GCA_016081115.2 Rehmannia glutinosa
GTCCGTTGCAAAGAAAAAAAAGTCAAAGACTTACCTAAAAATGGTAAGGAGAGAGACTCTACAACCTTATAGTCCGCCTTTTGGTGAAAGAGTGCAAGAGTCGAGAACCAATAGGATGTTCGTGAGAAGACCGAAGAGTTTCAGAAACCCGCAGCATTAATTTAAGGAAGGGTCAACATCAATACCGCACAACAAGACAAGCCAACGATCAAGAAGTGAAGTTTGAAAAATGTCTATCTCTTCAACGGATACTTTTTCAAATTGTCACTATAAAAGGTTGAGGAAAATTTCGAGAGAAGCACCGGGAAATATACAAGCACCGAGCAAAGCAAGCAATCGCAAAATATTCTCAAGCTATACATTCAAATCATCGCTCCTACTTTCGAAGTGATTCTAACCAACACATTTAATAAATGAAGGAAGAAAGCTTTAACTAGGTGAAGAGGAAATTGTTTTTCTAAGAACAAGGGGTCTGCACTTTCGCGCGGTGAAGGACGGCAAAACAAGGTTTAAGTTAGAACTGCTTGAATCCAAGTGAGGCTACGTGATCAAGTCCAAAGAGTTTGAATGAGCCAAGTAGTGAGGTAGTTGCCTTACGAAGAAGTTCTCGAGTCCCAGAGTAGAGTGGTTGTGTGATCAAAGCCTACTTGGACATTTGTATACGTTTTGTAACAGCTTGTTGCATTAGTGGATTACCTCCAGGAGTTGGAGAAGAGTGGAGAGAATTACCCCATCCTCGAACCACTATAAAATTGCTTTGTGTCATTTACTTTCAAAGATTTAATTTTTGCATATCTTTATTATCACGACATATATTTGCTCACTCAACTAATAAAAACTTGACCTAAAACAAGTGTTATATAATCATTCTAAAAAGGTGTAAGACTTTCATTGATAAACCAAGTAAATCGAATTTTTAAAAGAGAGCTAAGTTACTCTATCAACAAATTTTAGTCTAGTCTTGCTGAGTGTTGAACTCTCCTTTTGAGGTTGAACATAGTTGTCTTTCAAATAACTAAGTTGTTTACTTGTATAAAACTCTAATTTAAGTTTAAAATCAAAAAAATTGGTTAAGTCTATTCAAATCCCTCTTCTAAACTTAATCGAACACCTTGGGACCTACAAGTAGTATCGAGTGGTTGGTTCAAAGAACTTTCCGCACGGGGTTATCGAACTAGATCTCAATCTTTCAAAAGATCAACACATGCGAGCTTTTCAATTTTTCTTACAAAAATTTATTATCATGGAAGAAAATCTATCTCTCATTCCCATATTTACTGTAGAAGAGTTTGATAATTGAAAAATTCGCATGCAGACACATCTCTCAACACTGCGTGATGAAATGTGGTTTGTCATCGAAGATGGACCCATAAAGATCACCAAAGTGAACATAGCTGTAAGAGCTGCTGAGGACGATGTTGCTGAAAGACCTGCCATAGTTGAAAAACCTAGGAATGAATCGACCAATGAAGATCGAAAAAGATATAAACTTCATTCCGCAACCCAGAAGAAATATTGTATATATGCACAAAACCACCGTTTCATTCCGCAAACCAGGATACATAAACTTCAAATTTAATCATGAAAAAGCCTCAACTCCATATCCTCACGGGTTAGTATTTATCATTTAAACTGGTAAGGTGTTCACTCATGGAGTTGGAAAACAGTTAAACTCTCAAGGAAATGGCCAATAAAATTTAGGACAAGCATTCAAACCAAAATTGAGCATAAGATAGGTAGTTATAAAATTTGAAATACCTAAATTTGAAATACCCAAAATATGTTTCAAATTTCATTGGTTTAGAATGGTAAACAAAGTTTTTTTTTTAATAAGTTGGGAGTAGATTGATTGAATGAGGGGATAGATTTCAAAAAGTTTCGAAAAATATCGGGTTCGAACCTCAAACAATACCTTTATAAAGCAGTAATACCACTTGAACTATAAGGTAGTGGTAATGGCAAACAAAGTAATAATATGCATTTTTTTCGTTTTTCTTTTTTCTTTTTTTTTCTTTTTTTATCCATTTTTTTTTTTTTTTCATTTTCACTTTTTTTCATCTCAGACAAACATGACTTTACATGATAATATATCAATGAGAAATACTCATCACAAATTTTGTAATGGAGTATTGTAATAGAAATTGAAAATGTAGATATTAACCAAATCATTTCTCCACATGGTAGGTAGACATATTTAAGTATTTCAGATCACAACATAACCATTTCAAATGACCAATTAAAGTTCGTAATGCTTGTTTTCTCAAACTCACCACTTATTCACAAAAGATGTGTGAATATTGAAAATAAAACACTTTATCATGATCAAACTTTCGATTATATGTATCACAATCAATCTCTCCACAAAGCCTAGAATGTGCATAAAACAATTTCTTCTCTTTTTTTATTTAATCAAGATAGCATCATTGAATTCAACAATAAAGCTATTTTAATGCTTGATAATTCACAAAACCAAATACAACATGCCATGTTTTTTTTAAAGAAAAGAACACAACAACATCATAATAGAGATGCGTCTCAAGAACATCAAAATGACATTCTTTACTCGCCATCGCTTTTTTTTTTTTTAAATAAAATCACTCATTGCAAACTAAAAAAAAATTACCAAAAATAATATCAATTATCCCTTCCCCAACTTATCTAAAACATTGTCCCCAATGTAAAAACATAAATAGGAAAGTAAGGTTTAGAAGATATTACCTGATGTATGGCTTATTGAAATGAAACTCGAAAAATATAGTAGTAGTTATACCCGTGAAAGATAAATCTCACAACGCCGTGAGACAAATCCAATTTATGCGTTTTTTACTTCTATCCCGGACCAAACAACATGAGCCACTTTTGGATCGGGTTCAAGAACAAATGCATGGAGTTGATCAATTAGTTCACTTGGTGTTGTTGCACAAATTATGATTAAATCGCGCACGGTGAAATAAAACCTTCTCTACAAAGATAATCTATGAAAGACAATAAACCATCAAAGAAACCATTAACATTAAGAATACCTATAGGCTTTTGGTGAATGTTGAGTTGTGCCCAGGAGATCACTTGGAATAACTCCTCCAGTGTACCAAAACCACCAGGTAGGGTGATAAAGGCATCTGCATTATGCATCATATTCACCATTCGGTCTTGCATGTTTGATACTCTTAACTCATCTCCAGTGGTTTGGCCAGTGATTTGTCGGACAACTAATGGTTTTGGGATAACTCCTAAGACTCTGACTCCTCCCAAATAGGCAGAACCAACAACACGCCCCATCAACCCAAAACTACCTCCCCCGTATACTAAGTTAATGTGTTTTTCTGCTAGAAATTTACCGAGATTATCAGCTGCCTCAAGAAAACAACCGTCTTTCCCAGGATTTGCACCACAGAATACATCAACACAGTTAATTCTATGGGAATAAGAACTCTCCATTTTTTATATATATATTTTTTCTCTCCTTTTTTTTTCTGATACAAACTGAATGGTGTAAAAGAACGGGTGAATGCAACGCTATTTATTGAGGCATGAACATGGAATGCAACAGTAGATATAATTATTGGAACTTTTATTTTGTCAAAAAGTTTGAAAATAAAGACAATAAAGTCAAAATAAAATGCTAGCATGTGAATGAACAGAAAAGTAGTTGTGATTGTGGCTCACATCTTCCTCCTCGGTTTTACGTCCGTAAACGGCTTAAACGCCCTCTATGGGTGGGGATATGCTTCCCATCCAATTTTCTTATAAATTGGCAAACAGGTCTTTTAACGCCGATTCCCAAGACAAAGTTCACGTTCTTCTCGAAATTGGAGCCATAATCGGAGAATTTCACGATGCACAAACCAACAAGGATGTGTATCAAAAGTCCATAGAATGTCATCTAAAGACTCCTTACTCAGTCCATCCTTTATGAATTGAATTTTATCCTCTCGATTTCTGGAAACCATACCTAAAGAACGACATCGTGTGTCACAAGTCTATCTAGCACATTTGTGACAAACTTGCATTCTTTTGGCCCTTCGTTTTTTTTTATATGAACTTTTTCCAACACCAGGCAAGCATTTAGTAGAGAAAATGAAAATTCTCCGCTAATCTTACCTTTGCTTCAATTATCCAACGTACGTCTTCTGGAATGCCTTTATTCATAAACATTCTTAACCTTTCTAGCCTGGCTTTATATATTTCTAAAATTTCAGTTTTGGGAAGAAAATAGAATCGCTTTTTGAGAGTAGGAGGAATTTTTTTATCCATTTTTTTTAAAATCCAAATGAAAGAGAATGAGAAAACAAAATTATGTACAAATATCAGTGTTTGTGGGAAACTGATGAGTCCAACTTAATTGTCACGGAGTACCGTTATCCGCCATTTAACCGAGAAAAGAAATAATTAAACACTACAAAACACACACATTTATAAGAAACAAATATGTTCACTAATTATAACAAGGATTATAAAGAAAAAGAACGTCCTCCCAGGAAGGAATTGATTTTCTAG
The DNA here is from genome assembly GCA_016081115.2 of Rehmannia glutinosa. NCBI lineage: Eukaryota > Viridiplantae > Streptophyta > Magnoliopsida > Lamiales > Orobanchaceae > Rehmannia > Rehmannia glutinosa. Next base: position 105,716,705 of record CM071936.1, read on the forward strand.
AAATAGTTTAAGTCTTTGTCCATTAACTTTGAATACATTACCATTTCTAGAATTCTCAATGTCAATGACTCCATACGGATATATATATTTTTCACAATAAAAGGACCACTCCACCTTGACCTTAATTTTCCAGAAATAAATGCAATCTAGAATTATAAAGCAAAACCTTTTGACCAATCTCAAATGTTTTTCTTGTAATTTTATTATCATGAAATTCTTTGATTCGTGCTTTATGAATTTTTGAATTCTCGTATGCATCATTTCTCAATTCTTCAAGCTCATTGATTTGCAATTTTCTCAATTTTGAAGCATCACAAGATTGAAGTTAAACATTTTAATTGCCCAATAAGCTTTATGTTCAAGTTCCACGGTAAATGGCAAGGTTTTTGTTGGGAAATTTATTGTTTAGATTTTGATGAATGCCATGTAAAACTTAAAATAGAAGTTGGCACCCCATTTTTGTTGTGAATCGCATTGTAATAAATAAATGGTCAAGTTTGAGTTAAGTCACCTATGCCCAAACATGCAAGAATACAAATGGAGACTAGTAGGAAGACTCGCCTGCGAGACAACCGAGTTTGGCAAAAAAGAGAAGACGGGAACTCGATCAAGGTGCGGGTGAGATGCACTGTTGAGTAAAGCATCAGTCAAGTCAACTCAAGATAGTCAAGTCTCTAGTTGAAGTGACAGTAGAGTCATTTAATGATTGGAAGCTGACTCTAAGTCACCTAGGGAAAGCAAGGAAATGCAGTCAAGTCGAGATAACTGAAAGAGATCCGTTGCACAGAAATCAAGAGAATTACTTAAACAAGTAATATCTCCATGCTACCTTTCTCGGAGTGCTCAGTCACAAAAGCGTGCAAGGGAAATAAACCAATTGGAAGCACTATACCGTGTCAGTGCTCTGAAAAGCTGAAGAATAATTCATACGAGGAAGTGGCAATTCCAAGGACTGCAACAAGACAAGCCAACGACCACAAGTGACTTTCAAAAAGAAGCCTATCTCTTCAACGGACAGATTTTTGAAAGATCACTATAAAAGGCTGAGGAATGACTCTGAGAGAAGGTTACCTTGACTACCTGAACCACGAACACTAAAGCTATTATTCAAGCTGTAACCTACAAAAATATTCTCAAGTTATTCAAGCTAATCCTCAAGCCTAAACTTCGAAGAAAATCAATCCAACACTAACCTGTGAAGGAAAGATAGCTTCAATCAGTTGAAGAGGAAACTTTTGAAGAAAAAGGGTCTACATTCCACGAAGGATTGTAGGAAGGTTCAAGGTCAAACCAGTCTCGAGTTTTTGGAGGGCTTCGTGATCAAATCCTAAGAGCTTGAGCAAGTGAGTCAGAGTAGCAAGCAGCTGCCCTGTGAAGAAGCTGAGTCGAACGAGAAGCCACTGAGTGACCAAGGCATCTCCAGATCGAGTCCCAAAGGATCAAGTCACCTGTGTGATCAAGACTTGTATCGGGACTGTTACCACTTTGTATCTTCGATCAATACTTAGTGGATTCCTCCAGAGTTGGAGAAGAGAGGAGTAGAAGAATTACCCCATCTTCGAACCTCTATAAAAACTTATCGTGTCATTTACATTTCAAAGACTTTTAATTCGTGCATCTTATTTGTTTAATTTTCTTTGACATATTTGCTATCCAATGATAATCTCTAAGTACTAAAACCCAAAGATTAAATCATAACTAAACCAAACTTAAGGGTGTTAAGTCTTCCAATAAAAACAAATCACAATTGAGCTAATTCGGTCTTAATAAATGAAGTTATTCTATCAACAAATTTCGAGTCCTGTTGAGTGACTAACTCTACTTGTTTAACTAAATTGGTCAGTCACCAAGGACACACTGTGATATAGGTCAACTCAATTTTAAAAAGGACCAAAAGTGAAAAGTTGGTATGGTTTATTCAACCCCTTCTAAACCTTACACTCACACCCTTGGGACCTACAAGTGGTATCGAGCGGTTGGTTCATTGAGCCTTCCAGACGGGGTTCTTGAACTAGATCTCCAAACTTTTCAAAGTCCTGTTTTAGTACTTAAGTTTTCAAAACTCCTTTTATCATTAAAAGTTATTATCATGGAAGCAAATTTGACACGCATCCCTATGTTCACAAATGAAGAATTTGATGATTGGAAAATTCGTATGCAGGCTCATCTATCAAAGATTACATGATGAGATGTGGATAGTGATAGAGGATGGGCCATCGCAAATCTTAAAGTGAACACAACGTAAGAAGAGCTGTTTGAAGGTGAAGAGGATGTTGCCCCTAGACCCTATGGTTGAAAAACCAAGAACTTAATGGACAAATGATGACAGTAAAAGATACAACCTGGACAATGTAGCAAGTACATCCTTTACAAAACCTTGACAAAGCCATGTTCAATAAAGTCAAATCATGCAAAATGGCTAAAGAAATTTGGGACAAGCTAACATTGATTTGTGAAGGCTCGAGCAAATCAAGGAAAATAAATTATCAAATGGGTCAGACAAAAATTTGAGAATTTCAAAATGATCGCAGAGAAAACTCGATCAACCGGATGCTCGGTTCACATAAATCACCAACGAGCTATCTCGCACTTGGAAAGGAATATACACGAAGGAAATGTGTATGAAGATCCTAAAAAGTCTCCGGTGAATAGGAAATGAAGGTCATGGCACCGAGACATTCCATGGACCTATCGAAGACCTCCAACCATGAACTATTCTCGATCTCAAAGCCTATTAATTTGAGCCGAGAAGAAAAGATCAGGAAGAGACAATCGTACCCAAAACAACCGCTTCTAATTGTTAAGGATGGAAAGAGCCGAGGGCAAAGAAGTCATTGATCCGGAAGAAATAGCCCGATGGTTAAAAGGTTCAACAAGTTCTTCAATAAGAACTACAAGAGAGGCAAGGGCGCTAATCTTCCGTAAGACACTCAGCCCCTCCAAGTCAAGGGAAGATAGGCCAACCAAGAGAACAGATCATCAAAAAGTCAATATCAAAGGACCGACAATCCAAGAATGGAAAGAGAGCTGATCAAAAGGCAATATCTATCTTGAATCGTAGGCAACCAGGTCACTATGCCGTTGATTGTCCATATCCTGTAGTCAACAAATACAGAATGAAGAAGAAAGAAAGGTCTTCGTGAGAAAGAAGACAAGAAAAGAAAAAGGCAATGTTGGCTGCAGAGATCTGCTGCCGAGACACCTAAGTCAAGAGACACAGCTGATTGTAGAGCAGAGTGAAGCCGACTACTCAAGTGACTCTGAAGAAGAAGCCCCGATCCTGTTTGATGGCCAAGGAACAAGATCAACCTCGACCAAGAAGATGAGGTACACTCTATCTCATCAAACTCGATTCTAGTGATAGTGATCGTGATACGTACACTTCATCACCCACTCGATCTTTATGATTCATTAGGCAAAATGATGAAAGATTTTGAACACATTAAATCCTCACACACACTACTAAATGAGGAAAACAAATTTTTACTCAAGAGCAAAACTCACAAATGGTGACTAAGGAGCCGAGTACTCTAAGTCAAATAGTCGATGAGAATAAAAGTTTAAAGGTTGAAAATGCCAAGCTAATAGCAGTAAATAGTCTGCCATAGAAAAGAGGGAGAATGACCTCAAAATGTGATTGCCTCATTCACTAAGGCATCTAAATCATTGGATGATCTTATTATGAGTCAAAGAGAATGTGGAGACAAGACAGCTTAGATTTAATTCTCTGTGCTATGTAAAACTCCAAAAGTAATTTTGGAAAAAGGATCTTCAAGCAATGAAGTGTCTCAAAATCCAAAACTCCAAATGGTGCACACACATTCACTCCAAAGCACAATTAGAAGCAAACTCGCCTTGGTTATAAAGGAAAAGGAAAACAAATGAGTTGGGTGCATTGAGAGGACAAAATTGAGAAGAAATTCACCAAGTTCCTCAAAGAACTCCAAACAGAATTACTCAGAAGAAGAAACAGAGCTACCAAAAACCCCAAAAGTTTTATAAAAGAAACACATATGATGGGAATGGTAGAAAATATCCAAGCCAAGCCGATTGGAACGATGTGAACTATCAACATAGACTTATGGAATATAAACCCAAATGGCAAAGTGCCACAGAACTCAAAGAAAGGCCATTCCAAAAGTATAAGAGCTTTCATCAACACATATATGCACCTAGGCACTACACTCGTGAGACACCACAATTACCCAAAGAAGGCAATTGCTAAAACACATATACAGCATACGACAAAAGAGACAGTGATGAACATAAAATTCCCAAGCAATTTGCCAAAATTAATTATGATTATGGCATCGATAGATGGCAACCCCTTAGAGCCGATCAATTGGCTATAGGCTGGTTGGATCATCTTACAATACTAACCCCTCAGACCTGCATAAGTATGGGTACCTAAAACTTAATTTCCTTGATTGCGGGTTCGAACGAAAGTGCCAAGGAACCTGGTACATGGATAGTGGTTTGTTCCGGACATATGACAGAAACAAGAAAAATCTGTCAAAATTCAAGGAAGTTAAGGGAGCAAAAGTCATATTTGGAGGAAATGAAGCTCCAGGAGAAATAAGAGGCATTGGATCCATCAAGAAAAACAGATTAGAAATCACAGATGTTGCATATGTTGAAGGACTCAACTTCAACTCGTGACAAGTGCTATAATGTTGGATTTAACATGGGTATATGCCAAATCAAGGATATTGAATCAAATGAAGTTGTGTTGCAAGGATGCGGTACAAAAGAACATGTATGTAGTAGATTGGTCAACCGCTACACCCAAAGACTGCCTAATAGCAAAAAGCACAAGTGAATCAAGTTGGGCGGGCACAAAAAGCCGAGTCACCCGAATTTCAAAACACTTAACAAGCTTGCCGTAAGTAATCTTGTGGAAGGTCTTCCGCACTCGAGATACAAGAAGGAGAGTATATGTGACGCATTTAAAAACAGATCAAATCATCATTCAAAGAAAAGACATGCCCATCTTCAACAAGGATATTGCACTGCTACATATGGATCTATTTGGTCCAGTTGAACCAACTAGCATAAGTGGGAAGAAATATACCTTGGTGGTAGTAGATGACTACTCAAGATATACATGGACAATATTCATGTGTAAGAAGAAAGAAACTCTACGTAAAACTACCACAATCGATGAAGAGGATTCAAAATGAGAAGAGCCAAACCATTATCAAAATAAGATCGATGTAGGAATCGAGTTTGTCAATGGTATAATAACTCAATATTGTATGAAAATGGCATTGGTTATGAATTATCTGCAGCAAGGACTCCACAGCAGAATGGAGTTGCAGAAAGAAGGAATAGAACACTCAAAGAAGCAAAGAAGGACCATGTTAGTCAAGCAGGTTACCAAAAAGATTTTGGGTCAAGCAATCAACACGACTTGCTACACTCAAAACAGATGTATGATAAATGACAAATGACAAAGACTCCCTATGAGATTTGGACAGGAGAAAACCAAATGTTGCATATTTTAGAATATTTGGATGTAAATGCTTCATCCATAACAATGGCAAAGACAATCTAAAGGCTTTCGATGCTAAAGTCGATGAAGGTATCTTCTTGGGATACTCAAACAAAGCAAAGCCTACAGAGTACTCAACAAAAGGACTATGGTTGCAAGAGGAATCCATTCATGTGGTATTCGATGAGCCAAATGTAAATGGAGAAGACATTGGAGAATCGGTGATAAGTCAATCATCCAACCATACGAAAAAGTCCCTATGCTAAAGTCAAGTCGGGAATTATAAACACGATGAAGATGAGATAGCCGAGTCTCATAAAATGCCGGAAAATTTGCTAAGTGATTGCGAGAGAGCCGATCAAAGCAACACAGCCTTCTAGACGATCAATCCCACTAACTTACTTCAACTCGATGTAAGATGGCCGAAAGACCATCCACCGTAACTTGTCATTGGAGATATAAGAGAAGGTGTCAAAACAAGATCGTAACTCAACAAGAAGCTATGTTCACATGCTTCATCTCACAAATAGAGCCTAAAGATGTGTTACAAGCATTGGATGACACACATTGGATTCAAGTTATGCAAGAAGAGTCAATCGGTTTGAAAATAATAAAGTATGAGAATTAGTTCAAAGACCCACCCATCAAAATGTTATTGGTACTAAATGGGTGTTCAAACAAGATGAACGAGGAGGGTTCTGTGGTAAGAAACAAAGCAAGACTAGTAGCCAAAGGATATTGACAAGAAGAAGGAATAGATTTTGATGAAACATTTGCTCCTCGTAGCAAGATTGGAAGCTATAAGGATGTTTTTGCCTATGCGACTCACAAGAATTTTATTGTATATCGATGGATGTAAAAAGTGCATTCCTAAATGGTTTATTGGAAGAAGAAGTGTATGTTGAACAACCTCCGGATTTGAGCGTAAGACTCTTGGAGATAAGGTATACAAACTCAAGAAAGCTCAGAGATTGAAACAGCACCCGTGAGCATGGTATGATACTTTGTCACAATTCCTAACCGAGAATGGATTCACAAAAGGAAAAGTAGATAGAACACTTTTCGTAATTCAAGACAAGAAGAGCATACCGCTTGTTCAAATATATGTGGATGACATCATTTTTGGATCCACAAACAAAGATCTATGTGAAAATTTTCAAACCTCATGCAAAGCAAATTTGAAATGAGCATGATGGGGGAGAGTCGACATTCTTCCTGGACTCCAAGTAAAAAAAATTTGCAGTGATGGAACCTTCATAAGTCAAACAAAATACACCAGAGATTTAATGAAGAAATTTGGTATGGAGGAGAAGTCTTCTCGTGAAAATACCAATGAATACATCACCAAAATGGACATGGATGCGGATGGCAAGCCCGTAGATCAAACAAGATACGAGCACTTATGGATCATTGCTTTATCTCACAAAGAAGCGTGCGGACATCACCTTTCTTTGTAGGTGTATGTGCGAGATTTCAACTGCTCCAAAAGAGAGCCATATGATCGCAACTAAAAGGATTTTGAGATATTTGAAAGGAAGCCAAGAAGTTGGCTTATGGTATCCAAAGGAAGGTGGATTCAAGCTAATGGCTATTCGACTGGGACTCATTATGCCTTTGGATGAAGAGTTGACAGAAGAGCACCTCGTGCACATGTCAAATGCTTGGAAATAGGCTAATTTCCTGGTTTAGCAAAAAGCAAAAATCAATAGCCACCTCTACAAACCGGCGAGAATACATAGTCAAGGGGCAAATTGCGCAGCCCAAATCCTATGGATGAGGCAACAACCGAGAGACTATGAAGTTGAAGAAAAGGAAATTCCAATCATGTGTGATAACACAAGTGCAATTGCAATCACTCGTAATCCTCGTGTTGCACTCAAGAACAAAGCATATCGATGTCGATATCACTTCATAAGAGATCATGTTGAAAAGAAGGACATCATCTTGGAATATATCTCAACCGATAAACAGGTTGGTGACATATTCACAAAACCATTATGTGAGTCAAGATTTGAAGAACTCAAGCATGAGTTAGGTTAATTGAGCCGGTAAGACTCAAACTCAAAGAAAAGAAATGAAACACAAAAAGAGAAAAAGGATCAATTCTCAAAATCGCCTAAATGAATCAGCCATGTCGAAAAAATTATACCGAATTAGCCGACAAATTTGAGTCACCGAGAGAACTGTGACTGGAAGAGTTAAATCGACTAAGGGATAAGTTTCGAGTCATTTATGAGCAAAGTGACAAAAACACAAATCGTTTTTACTAAGCAGGAATGTTTTTTAAGAACGACGTCAACATAATGATGATGTGTACATATAAAAAGCTGCATACCAAGCTTATGATTGGATATAAATGCTGCCGCATTAAATTCGAGACATTAAATGCTAATCGGCGACAAAATCTAAGCCGTTGATTTCGATCACATTTCAAAACCACCCGCACGCCCTTTCGTAAAACCATACTTAAACCATTTTTGTCTGCTTTTTCTCTCACATATTACCAAACGTTTCATTTCTATCTCACAAGCAAAGGCAAAACTCTCTCAAAACCCTATCAAAATTCAAATCAACTTCTAAGTTTCTTTTCGTGAAATACTGAAAAATGGCATCAACTTATGATTTCGTCAAGTTAGGGAAGCAAATCCACACCGGGTCTCTTTGTGGATTTCGAGGGAATGGTCAAACAGGGTCCGATGACGCCTCATAAAGAAAATCGCCGAAAAGCTCGAAACGTCCGGCCGAAATGATTTTCGACGATGAAGTTCTCGATGACCTATGTGGAAGAGGTCGCACGATTCACGTGAATGCCGAGATTCACGATGAGGGGATCAAATCCTCTGCTCACGGGAAGGAGTTCATCATCTCCGCCAAGGATCAGCGTAACACCGCTCACTACCGGCGGAAGGAGCACCAGTAAATCAATGAAGCCGACGTGAGACTTGGTCCGCCGCTGGAAGGAAGAGCCAAGACCGACTATGCCGAAAAGATAGTCACATGACCAAAAAGGGGCCGGGCTTTGAAGGAGGACTACCACAAACTGTTGGACATAGTTGCCAAATGCATGACATCAAATTTGGCTTTGACCAAATCGTTTGTAAAGCAAAAATGATCGTAATGGCCGCGATCATTGAAGAAAAGCAAGTAAACTGGTTGAGTTTGTCTACAAAGCAGACTGCAGAATGTAGGGAACAAATCCTTCAAGGAGAATGGTGAATTTGGAGGATCTCGGGATATGGCCTGGTAATTGGCCGGTGATGGAGGTGAAAGGAGTCCTCTTCGACATGGAAAGGCTTTCCATGTAAACAAGAGGATGTTCAGATCAAACCTCTCTGGCGCACTAAGAGAGCCCACGCCAAGAGAGCTGATACAAGTGAGGGGAAATCACTGACCCAAGATACAAATGTTTCCTTTCCACCAAAGAAGAAAGCTGCCCTCGTTTGCTAAGAGAATCACGCCCCGCAGCCTAAGAAAAACAACCGCTCCCGCCCCGCAGCCGAGTCGCCTACCCCGCAGCTCGTGTCTCCCCCCCGCCAGCAGCGGCCGAGAAGGAATCTCAAATACCTTATCCGGTCGCCAAAAGAGGAGAACGATAAGCCAAGACGGCCGCTCCTCGAAGAAAACACCAAGACGCCCCCCGCCCCGGACTGGAAGACACTCTTTTCCGAACCGTAAATCCCTCGTACGAACTAAGAGACGAAGAAGAATCATCAAGCAATCCGAACTTGAAAAACCGGTTGAGTCACCACTCACCAAAAACAGATATCGGAGACTACCGGAGAAGTAGAGTCTCCAGATATTATTGATGAAACAGACCAAACTGTTGAAGGCGATCAACAGAGGCAAATCAAGACCCACTGTAGCTCGAACAGTGAGACACAAGAAGAAGTTCGAAAGAGATGATGATGTGATAATCCTATCCCCACTTTATCCGGATATCCAAAATCGTCATGAGAGTGGAGGAAGTGGAAATTGAGTCGATCCAGGGAATAGTTCCAACGGCCTGAGTTTATCGAAGAAGAAGAGGAATCGATGAACTTTCTTGGAGTGACCACGTGGTCCAAGCATTGGATGAAGAAAATCGCACGCAGATATCTTGCAGATCTTCAAGGACAAGGAGAAGGAGAGACAGCAGAGAGGAAGGCGAGGCACGTGAGAAGGCCAAAGATCGCCTTATCACCGCACCACGTAACACACACATCATCTCCTCGACGCCTTATCGATAGTGATGAGGATTTGGACCCGTTGTCGCCACGTAAGAAGAGTTGCAAATGCAACAAGCAATGCACGAATCCGTAATTCTTCATGAGCAAAGAATGATGGAGGGACCAGTGAGAGTCCTCCAAAACACAAAGTGAGTTGGACCCAATGGGAGTGGTGAAAGATATTGCCACGCTTGTTATTCGCCACCACTTCCCTGACTCACTCGGAAGAAGGAATTAAGGAACGACGATGAAACGGGTTAGTGGGGACCCAAATGAGCCAACCCCTAATGAAGGTGTCTTACCACCGCCCGACTACTTGAACACCCAAAGAGAAACAAATGGGAGTTTGAGACGAGTGACCCCATTCAAGTCACTCACCGGGTGCGCCACCGAGGGGGAAACTCCCTCCACCGCAGCAAGGTCGGAGGATGTTGCAGATGACTCCACAATGAATCTAGGAGGCGAAGTGGAGAAAGTACAAACAAAAATACACAACAAGTTGCCATCAATGAAGCTCGACAGCTTGAGATCGTCTCACCTGAGGTGCCAACCGCTCGAAGGCTAATGACGCTGTTGATGCGGTCGAGGCACATGAAGGAACAACCCCGGGAGTTAACACTGGCGATGAAAGTGAAATCCATGGGGTTGAGACTCCAATGGATGCCACCACGAAGACCCTAAGACAAGTGACATCCGAAAGGAGGTCCAGGCCTTGCGCAGCTTGAGACTGCAGGAGGTAATGAAGGCCAATGGGAGGTTAGACTTCCGGGGTAAAGAAGTCAAGTCGAGAACATCCCTCCCGCTATCATTGATCCATCCGAAAAAGGAGATTAGCGCACTTCAGACTCCCTGTGATAATCCCGATGTAACCTTTCTCGGGATCGGAAGAAGACGATGAAGCCGAGTCATCCCCATGACCGATCCAAAAGACTCACCGAGGATGTTCCAACCACGAGCAAGTCCGACCTCAAGACTACTCGTCAAACTTTCAACTTTGATGATGAGTCCATCGCGCCGCTCCCAAGCCGCAACAGTTCGACTCCACAGGAACTTCACATGCACCACTCATCATTGAACAAATCCCTTGCCCGTGATGATTCCTTTGTAGAATCATTTCCCTTCTCTCCGGAGGTACCCGACCTCCCCAAGAGTCGTAAAACGATCTCACGCGCCACGCACTGCATCCTATCATTCCATCGATACCATCGTTCGGTGACTATGATTTTGACGTTGGCCATCACCGCAACAGAGGGAACAAATTGAAGTTCGGGAGGTGTTCAAAGCATTATTTGCGTAAATTGAACGGATGGAGAGAAACCAGCCTCGATGGACATGAGATCGATAACAGAGATGCCAACCTTATCGCCGACTTGAGAGGCATAATAGTCGAATTGAATGGTGGCAACAAAGAAGAAACAATGCGCGTGGAACAAGCTAGATATTTCGTAACACCGCTTTGTTCAACAAGTCGCTGGTCCGAGAGCCGAGAACGCCGATGCAAAGACGAAGCCGAGAGAACACATTGAGCACATGCATGAATCTCACATCGCTGATATAAAGTCTGCTGCGTGAGCAAAATAAGAATATGCTCCGCGTATGGAAGAAAACATGGATAGAAAATTCAGCCTTCTTATTGCCGAGATGAAGTTTGCTTAAAGTCAATCCAACGCTACTCGCTCGAGTTTCGGCAAAGATACACCACAAGAGACTCGGCGTAACTCGGCTATCGGGGACTCGACTTCCCGCTTGCAAGATATGTTTCAGGGTTCTCTCTCCTTGATGATGCCAAAAAGGGGGAAGAGGAATACCTTAAAGCGCTAAAGAGATCCTCAAGCGAAAGAGAGAGAGAAATTGTGAAGGGAAGGAAAGACAATTTTGAGGAAGTTACAAGGGAAAAGAAAGGAAAGTCTGCTTGAGGGGGAAGAATCGAGAGATGTGACCTTAATGATTGCACAAACCCCCAATAAGGTCTTGTCTGGTGATATTATCATCAAGAAACTCCCAAATGATTTCTCGCCACTCCAACACTGGCCGCATCTATGGCCGAAAAGAGAAAGACAGATTGAAGCAGGGATGGAGGAAGTGGAAGGAAGGTTGAATGCCCGAGTTATGGACATCTTGAAACAACATGGAGGCATTCCGTAAGACAGAGACACTTATGCCATCTCGGATGTCGGGACCGAGCCAAGATCGTTGATGAATTTAAAACGCCGCATCCAAGGATACTTCGCAAACATGTCTATGGCTCAAGCCTCGAGACTTGTACCGGGAAAAAGGGTCCGACGTTATGTGAAGAAGTTCGACAAAAGCAGACCACCACATAGCTCTCACTGGTCACCCGGGTCACTCACCGAAAGAAGAAGACCCAAAGACAATACACGCCCGAGAGGAAGAGGAAGAAGGTGTGGTGGAGGAAGAGGTTTCGCACCAGCCTCTCGCCAAAAACATTGAGTACATAGATCCGTGCAAGAAATGAGGGATCTACCGGGTCGGTTCTTGACCAAGTAGCCAACTGCAAGTGGCTAAAAACAATGCCGAGTATGTGAGAAGAAGAAAGAAGAAAATAAAAGACAAACTCAGCTATGGGAGGAAAGACAAGAGAGATTAAGAAGAGATGAAGTCGCCAGGAAGGCATATGAAAAGAAGAAGAAGGCGGTCAAGATGAGAAAAGAGAAGAAGACCGAGAAGATGACAGAATCAAGAAGAAGATGAAAGAAGGAGGCGAAAGGAGATGAAGTGTTGATGTCCACCCCTTCATGTATTTTACTATGTAAATACATACTATGTAAGTCTTCCGTAATAAATCAGAATTCTCTATTTTTTTCGTAGACATAAATGTTTGCTTTGATACACCTTGTAAATAGTTGTGTAAAAGAACAAGAATGTTATGATCAATAAAAGGATTGATTCTACGCATACATTCTCTCGTGAATACACTATCCAGTATGTATCTTTGCTATTTACATTTTGAATGTTTTAAGTTTTGGCATCATCAAAAAGGGGGAAATTGTTGGGAAATTTATTGTTTAGATTTTGATGAATGCCATGTAAAACTTAGAATAGGAAGTTGGCACCCATTTTTGTTGTAAACCGCATTGTAATAAATAGGGCTGGTCAAGCCGAGTTAAGTCGGCTATGCCCAAACATGCAAGAAGACAATCGAGACTAGTAGGAAGACTCGCGCGAGACAACCGAGTTTGGCAAAAGAAGAGAAGATGGGAACTCGATCAAGGTGCAAAATGAGATGCAGTGAGTAAAGCATCAGTCAAGTCAACTCAAGATAGTCAAGTCTCTAGTTGAAGTGACAAAGCAGAGTCATTTAATGATTGGAAGTCGACTCTAAGTCACCTGGGGAAAGCAAGGAAATGCAATCAAGTCGAGATAATCGAAAGAGATCCGTTGTACGTAAATCAAGAGAATTACTTAAACAAGTAATATCTCCATGCTACCTTTCTGAGTGCTCGGTCATAGAAGCGTGCAAGGGAAATAAACCAATGGGAAGCACTACACCGTGTCGATTGCTCAAAAGTCAAGAATAATTCATACGAGGAAGTGGCAATTCCAAGGATCGCAACAAGACAAGCCAACGACCACAAGTGACTTTCAAAAAGAAGCTATCTCTTCAACGGGCAGATTTTTGAAAGATCACTATAAAAGATCGAGGAATGACTCCGAGAGAAGGTTACCTTGACTACTCGAACCACGAACACTAAAGCTATTATTCAAGTCAGTAACCTACAAAAATATTCTCAAGTTATTCAAGCTAAACCTCAAGCCTAAACTTCGAAGAAAATCAATCCAACACTAACCTGTGAAGGAAAGATAGCTTCAATCAGTTGAATAGGAAACTTTAGAAGAAAAGGGTCTACATTCCACGAAGGATTGTAGGAAGGTTCAAGGTCGAACCAGTCTCAAGTTTTTGGAGGGCTTCGTGATCAAATCCTAAGAGCTTGAGCAAGTGAGTTGTAGTAGCAAGGCACCGCCTGTGAAGAAGTTGAGTCGAACGAGAAGCCGGTGAGTGACAAGGCATCTCCAGATCGAGTCCCAAAGGATCAAGTCGGTTGTGTGATCAAGACTTGTATCCGGACTGTTACCACTCAGATATCGATCAATACTTAGTGGATTCCTCCGGGGAGTTGGAGAAGAGAGGAGTAGAAGAATTACCCCATCTTCGAACCTCTATAAAACTTATCGTGTCATTTACATTTCAGCACTTTTAATTCTCGCATCTTATTTGTTTAATTCTCACGACATATTTGCTATCCAATCGATAATCTCTAAGTACTAAAACCCAAGACTAAATCATAACTAAACCAAACTTAAGGGTGTTAAGTCTTCCAATAAAAACAAACCACAGTTGAGCTAATTGGTCTTAACAGTGAGTTATTCTATCAACGGCTCGTGAGTCTGTTGAGTGACTAACTCCCATCGATTAACTAAATTGGTGTCACCAAGGACACAAACAGATAGTGTCAACTCGAATTTTAAAAGGACCAAAAGTGAAAAGTTGGTAAGGTTTATTCAACCCCCCCTTCTAAACCTTACACTCACACCCCTTGGGACCTACAGTTTTCCATAAACTATTCTATAAGGAGACATTCCCAATGATGTTTTAAAAGCAGTTCTGTATGCCCAAAGTGCGTCGATAAGTCTAAAAGACCAATCTTTACGATCCGGGTTAACTGTTTTTTCAAATATTTGTTTTATCTCCCTATTTGCAAGTTCAACCTGTCCATTTGTCTGTGGGTGATAAGGGGTTGCAACTTTATGTGTGATTCCATATTTTTTCATTAAAGATGCAAAAACTTTGTTGCATAAATGTGTTCCCCCATCACTAATAATGACTCGAGGAATTCCAAATTGACTCAAAATATTTTCTTTTAGAAATTTTATCACAGTTTTATGATCATTGTTTCGACAAGGAATTGCCTCGATCCATTTTGAAACATAATCTATTGTGACTAAAATGTAAATAAAACCAAATGATACTGGAAATGGCCCCATAAAATCAATACCCCAACAGTCAAAGATTTCAATCACCAAAATAGGATTCAAAGGCATCATGTTACGTTTTGAAATTGATCCTAACTTTTGACAATTTTCACAACTTTTGCAAAAAGCGTAAGTATCTTTGAAAAGATTTGGCCATAAAATCCACATTGTAAGATCTTTGCCGGTTTTCTTTCTTTCGAAAAGTGACGACCACATGCTTAAGAATGACAAAATTGAATAATGCTACCTACCTCATTGTCGGGTACACATCTACGAAAGATTTGATCGGACAATATTTGAAAAGGTAGGGATCGCCCCAATAAAACTTTTTTACCTCGATCAAAAACTTCTTTTTATCTTGTGAATTCCAATTTGATGGCATCATTCTGTCACAAGAAAATTAACAATATCGCAAACCAAGGTACTACAAGAACATTAAATAGTTGTTCATCGGAAAAGTATCATTGATAGGTGGAGTTTGAAATGAATCATCACAAATAAGTCTTGATAAATGATCAACTACCACGCGTTTTCTACACCTTTCTTATCACGAATGGTAATATTAAACTCTTGGAGTAAGAGAATCCACCTAATCAATCTTGGTTTGGAATTTTTTTGATAAAAGATATTTCAAAGTCGCATGATCATGAAAAACAACAATTGGTGAACCAACAAGATAGGATCGAAAATTTTCCAATGCAAATACTACAACGAGTAATTTTTTTCAGTGGTTGAATAATTGATTTGAGCACCATTCAAAGTTTTACTTGCATAGTATATCACATATGGTTTCTTTTCTTTTCTTTGCCCTAAAACAGCTCCAACGGCATAGTCACTAGCATCACACATTATTTCAAACGGTAAAGTCCAATCGGAGGTTGGATTATGGGGCGAGATGTAAGCATGTTTTTAAGTTTGACAAAAGCTTTTTCACAATTTTCATCCATTCAAAAATAACATCTTTCGTAAGAAGATTACATAATGGTTTAGAAATTATACTAAAGTCTTTGATAAATCTTCAAAAAACCCGCATGCCCTAAAAATGATCTTACCTCCTTCATAGATTTTGCATCTTGGTAGATTAGCAATTAACTCAACTTTGGATTTATCTACCTCAATGCCTTTTATCAAGTAATGTGTCCAAGAACAATACCAATTGTTACCATAAAATGACATTTTTCCCAATTAAGCACAAGGTTCTTTTCTTCACATCTTATCAACACTTTTTCTAAGTTCAACAAACAATCTTCAAATGATTCACCAAAATCGAAAAATCATCCATAAAGACTTCAAGAAAACGTTCAACCATGTCACTAAAAATGCTAAGCATGCATCGTTGGAATGTAGCTGGTGCATTACATAATCCAAAAGACATCCTTCTATATGCAAATGTACCAAAAGGACATGTAAATGTTGTTTTCTCTTGATCTTCAAGTGCAATTTCAATTTGATTATATCCAGAATATCCATCTAAGAAACAATAGAACTTATGACCTGCAACTCTTTCTAAAATTTGATCCATAAAGGGCAATGGAAAATAATCTTTGCGAAGTAACCGAGTTAAGTTTTCTGTAATCAATGCACACACGCCATAATGGTTCTAGTCGGAATCAGTTCATTATTTTCATTTTTAACCACTGTAACCCCAAACTTCTTCGGAAATAGGATAAATTATTTCATTATCTAAAGTTTAATAATTTCATTTCTCACTATTTCTTCCAGACTAGGATTTAGTCTTCGCTGTATTTCTCTAGATGGTTTTGCATTTTCCTCTAAATAAATATTATGTGTGCAAATTAGAGGACTAATACCTTTTATGTCAGCAATGGTCCACCCTAAGGCATTTTTATGCATTTTCAAAATCTCGATCAACTTACTTTCCTGAGATGCATCAAGTTTGGAAGAAATTATTACATGCAAAGTTTCACTCTCACCAAGAAAAGAGTATTTCAAATCAGATGGTAAAGGTTTCAAATCAATTTTGGAGCTTTTATGCTTGAAGAAATAGGTTGTGTTTCTGATGATAACAACTCCTCAGTTTTTGGTTTCCAAAAATGGTTCTCTAGTTCTTGCAAAAATTCAGTGGAGACATCAAAATATTTCTTATCACAAATTCTTTCACTTTCAAAAAAATTATTGATATTGAAATTTTCATGAACAATTTCTTCAATTAAATCCACTTCATGTATTTCGGTATCATCAGCAGATTGTTTGCAAACATTAAACACATTTAATTCCAAAGTCATATTTCCAAAAGATAATTTCAAAATACCATTTCTACAGTTAATCAATGCATTTGAAGTTGCAAGAAATGGACGACCTAAAATGACAGGAATTTGTGTTTTTGCATCTATAACCGGTTGAGTATCCAAAACAATGAAATCAACGGGAAAATAAAACTTGTCAATTTGTACCAACACATCTTCTACTATTCCTTTCGAATTTTAATTGATCGATCGACTAGTTGGAGTACAATTGGAGTTTCTTTAAGTTCACCCAAACCTAGTTGTTCATAGACTGAAAAAGGTAGAAGATTTACGCTAGCACCAAGATCAAGTAAAGCACTTTCAATTCTAGTGTCTCCGATAATGCATGAAATTGTTGGACAACCTGGATCTTTGTACTTTGGTGGAGCAAATTGTTGTATAATTGAACTTACACTTTCGATTAAAAATGCTTTTTCTTCACATGATGTTTTCTTTTAATTGTGCACAAATCTTTCAAAAAGTTTGCATAAGGTGGGACTTGTTTGATTGCATCCAACAAAGGAATGTTAATTTTGACTTGTTTAAAAAGTTCAAAAATTTAATTTGAGTTCAATTTTTGAGTTGGTTGCAATCTTTGAGGAAAAGGGACATGAGGTGAATATGTTTCTTCATTTTCAAACTTACCTTTATTCAACTTACCTTCTTCATCATCACAATTTTCATTCTTCATTTCTGAAGATGAATTTAGAACTTTCTTAGGATGAATTGTTTTATCAACAATTTTTCCACTTCAAGTGTTGTGACCGAATTAGCCTCATTTACATCGAATTTTCACCCAAGTAGAAGCACAACACTGCGTAGAAGGATTAGGTTGAGGTTGAGCAGAAACTTACCCTTTTCTTGAATTCGCAAAGAAGCCGTGAGTGTTGAAAGTGAGTTCTTGATCTCATTGATAGCCGAGAAGTTTTATTATTGATGTTTGTTTGTTCATTCATAAATGCTTGCAAAGTCTCCTCAATTGATTTTACATGTGGGGCTGGATATGAAGGAAAATTTGGTGGCTTTTGTGAATTTATTGGTTGAGCTTGATTATTATCACGCCAACCGAAATTAGGATGATTTCTCCATTGTGGATTGTAAGTTTGAGAATATGGAGATTGAAAAGGTTTTCTAAATCCATTCATGACATTTGCTTCAACAAGAATGTGAGGACAATCATTAGTTGAGTGTTCTTTAAGTCCACAAATTTCACAAACTTTTTTATCTTGCCATGATTTAACTTCTTTTACTTTTTTAACTTCCATGTCATCGATTCTTTTAGCCAAAAGCGCAAGCCTAGCACTTAAACTATCTTCTTGAGTAAGATTGAGTTTTCCTTTATTTTCATCAATACTATGCCAAGATTGAGAATTTTTTCGCCAAATAGTCAAGATATTCTAGCGCTTCATCGGGTTCTTTATCAAGAAATTGACCGTTACACATTGATTCAATAAATTGCTTAGTTTGGATTTAAACCTTCATAAAAGAAAGCGATTATACGCCAATTTTCAAAACCATGATGTGGGCGGTGAATTCAACAACTCTTTAAACTTTTCCGAACATTCAAAGAAAACATCTTTAGGATTTTGAGAAAAATTCTGAATTTGTCTTTTCAAAGAATTTGTTTTATGAGTTGGAAAGAATTTTTCGAAATTAGGTTTGCATTTCTTGCCATGTACCAATTGATCTAGGTTTTAACGAGCTAAGCCAAGTTTTTGCTTTATCTTTTAAAGAAAAAGGAAATAATTTGAGCTTAACAATTTCAATCGTGCAATTTTGATCATCAAATGTGGCACATACTTCTTCAAATTCCTTTAAATGTAAATATGGGCTTTCGGAATCCATACCATAAAAATTAGGAAGTAAAGGTATCATGCCTGGCTTAAATCGAAAGTTGTTTGCATTTAGTGGAAAATGAAACAAGAAGGAGTAGAATTTCGAGGAGGTTGCAAATAATAACGCATATTATGCACTTCTTGATTTTCCATTCTTTCCATCTCATTTTGAACAATTACTTCTTCAGCCATAATTGGTGTGTGTGGAGGTGAATCAAAATTGTTTATCAAATTTTTGGATTTATATCTAATTAAACGGCGAGAATGGACTACGACACCATGTAAGCATATAAACACACAATATCTACAGTGATATATATACAAACCTGGAAACCTATCTTGCCTTCCCCGGCAACGGCGCCAAAAACTTGCTACAACTTTAAGGTTGCAAACCCAAGTGCAGGTTGTCTCAAGTAATAAATTTCTTGTGAGTCCGAGGTCGATCAACAGGGAAGAATATGTAAGTTTGCAGAGAATATTTTTCTTTGAGAAATAAATAGATGTATTTTACACTAGTAAGAAATATTTTTTTTACGATAAATTTGAATAATAAAATTGTTGAGGATAGAGATCCACTCTTGATTTTGGATAAAGGAATGATTATATTTTCTTACCTCTTTAATTACTACTATTGGAATCCATACACAACGAAGGTTCCAATAGAAAGATATTCTAAATATAAATCATGTAATAAGGTGAACATGTTTTATTACCAATTATAATTTATCATATAACGCCAATACTTGCTTATGGACTCAAGTATTCATGCATTCTTTTGTCTACAACAAATTAAGGTATCCACGTTAGTAGTCGGTTGAAGTAAAACCAGACATTTAACTAAATGGAACCAAGTATTTATTGTGCCAATAGAATGCATAAATCAAGAATACCACAAAACAAGAAGGGTATAATCTAAAAGATAAATTGATGATCAAAACAATAAAATTTAGTGTAAAGCTACAATTATTCCTTCTCCTCCATCAAGAGTTTCACTCTATTCCTCAACAAAATAAACTTAGAAAGTTATAAATTAAGTAAAGAAAATATGATATTGCATGAAAACTAAAGAAAGCATTTTTTTATGAAATACTAGAAAATCTACTATAATATAAGAAAACAACAATGAAACTCTCTTTGAAACTCTAACTTTCTATACAAACTTGTGTGTTTAGCAAGTGTAAATGACCTCTATTTATAGGCAACACAATAATTCTTATTGGAATTATTTTATTTTTTTATTTTCGGGATAATTGACAAAATTTGAAAATTTGAAACCAACTCCATTATTTCATTTGTCTGGTCTTTTTGGAAAGGATTCTTGCTGATTCATCTTGATTCTCTTTGAAAAGATAATTCCCACATGTCTTGGCTTCATTCTCCCACTGATTTGAATGAAATCCAAGCATTATTGGCCAAGATATGATGTAATAATTGTGGAGTGGTTGGCCTGCGGGATCATGACTGCAGCATCTTGTGGCATTTTGTAAAAATCCTTGCCGACTTAATTTGACTTGGGAGTCTTAATAAAGGTTGTAGACAAATGCGTTGGGAAGACACAGTAAAAATTTCAGCAGCATTGAACATGTGGTCTTCGAGTTATGCCCAAAATACTGACCTTGGTCCAGTCTTGACAGCAAATGGGTCTCTTGAAACATGAAATGTTGATGAACTTTTGATCCAAGAAAATATCATCCCAAACTTTGATTTAGGCTTTAATATCTCTGAATATTTGTTAAAGAATGGATTGTGAATCCATATCTTCAAGAATCATCCCTAAATCATGCCGGAATTGAAAGTTATGCGCATTGATCCGAACCTGCATAAAAAATGCTTCCTACTACAATTTTGTATTGATTTCCTATTTTATTTATAACACATAATAATACTATAAATTTATTTTATTACTAATATTAATAAGGTAAAATATTATTACAAACCGAAAGTTATTGTATATTTTTTAACGTTTATCATCTTGGCTTTGGTTGAGAGATTCTGCCTCTTCCATTGCTTCCAGACCTTCCTCTTCCTCTCCCTGACTCATCTCCTCCTCTGGGAATGTACAGTACCGGTGCTTTTCCAGCTGAGTGACTGTTGGAACTGTGCTGCCTATCAGCTGATTTACATAAATAAAGTCCCTTCTCCCAGTACAAGTTCCACGCCTGGGGTAGAGTTAAGTTCTTGAAATAGCCTTCTGCCTCTAGAGTTTGAAATTCCTCTAGCGATCTGGGCTCAGATCCAGCATCGGGCATTGCGATTTCTCTCGGGGGTTTAACTACTGGGGAATCTTTTAATAGTCCTGCTGGGGGACCATCATACTTTGCCCTTATATCCTTGATACGCTCAGAATGCTTCTCACCCACCTTCTCAAACTCGGCTTTGATGGCTCTTCTTGATTCTTTGACCGCCAACTCACTTTACTGTTCCCGTGACCCTTTTTGGGTAGTTTGCTGAGGAGTGAGGCTGTTACTTCTCCTTGCTGAGGAGTTTTGGCAAACATAATGTTTATAGGGGGTTTTTCACTGAACTTCTTTCCCCCTTAGCTGCATTTCCTTTCTTCTCCTCTTTATGACTCCCTTGCCCTTCCTTCAAATCACTCATAGATTCATCTACCCCCTTTTTGGCATCATCAACAAAGGTAGGGGTAGGCAAGGAACATTCCACTTAGGATGAAATCAAGTCGGCTATTGGTTGCATCGTGCTTATCATGTGACTTGGGGTAGGTTGTTCGGAACTCAGACCGCATAACCTTGGACTCAGCTGCCATCAACTTCGTTTCTGTTTGGAGAACACAAAGCTGCTGACTCACGTTGGTCTCCAATCTTGCAATTTCATTCTTGTGCTCCAGCTTCAATAACTCCATATCCGACTTATGAGATTCATCTATCCTAACCATGTAATTCTTTTGCCTCTACTGGAACTTGATATTATCCGAGCTCCAGGCCACTAACTCTGCAAATAGTGGCTCGAAGTAGCGGACTTGCTCTCTTCTCATAGCCATTGTTTGTCTAACCCATTCTCGGATTCTCGTAAGAACAGTGCGAATATCTCTAGTGATGTTGGCATTACGATTATCCGACTTTTGGTCGAGTGATGCAAAACCATGCTCTATTTTCTGGATCTCAGCACAAATGGCTTTAAACGCCTTCCAGAAGTCGGTTGTCGAAGCTGACTCGTCCTCTGGCCAAACTGCATCAAAATCAAAACCGATAGGCACCATTGTTGTATCAACTAGAGTAATGTATTCTTCTGGTGGGACGTGGACAGTATACTTGGCTTGTTCTCTAGCAGATTCGGCATCCATGGGTGGTAATTGGGCTTTAAAGGGGAAAATGTTCTCGAACAAATCATCTGGATAAATAGGGATTCCCGCATGTCCAACTTATGGAGCTTTTCCCTCCTCCTTGCGAATTTCTTTAGCTCGACTTGCCTCGGTGAACCGGCTTCATTGGCATTAGGAGCATTTGTGTTAACTGCATGAGTGATTGAGTTTAAACACTGAGCATTTTGTGTGAGCTGCTTTCAGTGATCGACCCTCGTTGTCTTAACAACTTCCTCGGTATCGATGAGGGGCTTTCTTATAAGTTGTCTAGTCCTCTCACGACTTATCATCGTCATCGGTTTGTGATGGAGCCATTGGGGGTAGCCCATCAACCAACACGAATTTCATTGGAGTAGCTTTATCACTAGCTTAAGTCCTAGGCGCTTGAACATCCTCAGCTGTGTCCTTGCTGGATTCATCTATGAGGGTGGACTCAGCTTCATTTTCGAATTCCAGAAATTCAATAGCAACATGTTCCTGGGAATCACGAAGTGCGCTGATTTCTTCTTCGCCATCAGCCGCCTATAAATTTGCTCATTTATAGCTTCTTTACCTAAGGAAGTCTCAACCTCCTTTGGGACTTCTACAACCTCATCAGTCTCAACCGCTGGAGGGCCTTCTACATCCCTGTGTGCAGTCTCAACCGCATCAGGGTCTTGTACAAATCTCCCTTCAGCAGACTCAGTTGCGTTAGAGTCTTCGGTGGCATCCGTTGGAGTCTCAACTCATAGGATTTCACTTTCAGGGCCAGGAGTCTCAACTCCTATGGCCTCCATTCCATCCTTTGCCTTAGTTGCATCTGCAACGTCATCGACCTGATGTGCAGATGAAGTTTCAGCTGAGACAGTCTCAACTATCTGAGCTTCTTCAACTTCAGTCTGCTATTCCATTTGTTTCTCACCTTCACCTCCTAACTTAATTTGTTGGTCTCCCACAGCATCTTCCGACCTGGCTGTGGTGGTGAGAGCTTTCCCCTAGCTGGCGCACCAGCTAAGTTAAGAGTTGTGGGGTTGCTCGCACTGAGATTCGATCGTTGTTCCTTCCGAGTGATCACCATGGGGCGGTGTCTCAACACCTTCTTCATGAGTTGGCTTGGCTAGGGTGCCCGCTTCATCTCATTCCATAGCTTCATCGCCAATCTTCGAGAGCCATTTTCTAAGTGTACGGGGATGTGGTGGCACCGATGTTGATAGTTATGTTCCGCGCCGCATCCATAGGGATAGAGGTGGGAGAAAGTTGAGAAGACTCTCTGGACCCTCTTGCATTTGTTGCTCTTGCATGGTTTTAGATTCTTTGATGGTCTATTGAATTCGGCTTTCTCTGCTCTTACAGCAGGTCGATCTCTCTATGCCCTTTGTCGTTGATTCCATTTCATGCTCGAGTCCACCGGTAAACATACACATCTTTGACTTTTCAATGGCCTTGGCCTTCTCCAAAGCCTTTTCTTTTTCATCATCCTTCATTTCACGAAGGATAGTCATACAGAAATCTTCATCAATGGCAAAGCGGATAGAGATGTTTCCCAGGAAGCTTAAGAGCTCCTCTTCTTCTTCTATGTACTATGGGTGCTCAAATTGTTGTCGAGAGTAACTCAGATTCCAATTTCTCCATTCCCTCATTCTCTGTTGAATATCAGGACAGACAGGAGATAACATCACCATATCATCATCGTCTCATTCCTCCTGAATGGTGGCAAGTGGATCATGCTCCTCCTCAGGTTCATTTGCATCGGTCTGAGGGGATTGGACAACTCTTTCCTAATGATGCACATTTGTCTTAGCTCCTTGCACTTCCACAGCCGTCTCTCAAGCAGCTGGGTCTTCTACAATCTGCTGATCGACATCAGCAGTTTTCTCGGCGTCTATGGTGGCTGCATCTCCACTATCATTTTCTTTCGACTGCTCCTCTTGAGTTGCACTAGTCTCTTTCTCAGGCTTCTCTGGCTGAGTGGCAGACTCAACTTTCTCAAGTTCAGAATTCTTAAACAACTTTCTTCTCTTAGTCTGAAGAAGGGGAATTGCATCTTCTTCAGCTTCTTCTCGGTGGATTCTCGCTCCACCATCTTTATCTTTTTCGCGGTGGCTTGCGAGGCGGTATCAGACGCTTCTTCTTCACGATGGAGAAGGTTAATATGTGTCCTTTCGGTCTTGGGCTGGTCACTGGGGCAAAGTGCGCCCGATTCAGTTTCTTGGGGTAGTGCTTTTAGCTCCTTGTAAGGGCATGAGCTTTCTTCGACTTGGGCTGCGGGGGTAGGTTTTGGCTTAGCTACAATAGCTCTCTTTTTGGATTGGCTTGGGAGAGAGAGTCGGGCGGTTTCTGTTGTGTCTTCGCGCGCAGGTCGATTGACTCACCCGCCGGGTGTCGCTTTCCTTGCATGCGCTTTCTTCCGAGCACTAGACAGTTGGCCTTGAACATCTTCTTGTTAATGTGGAATGGCTTTCCATGTCTCAAGGCGATCCCCTTCATCTCCATGAGATGGCCAATCACAGAGCCATATCCCAATGAGCCTGCAAATGTTCAATCCTCCTTGATGGTTTTGTTGATCACATTTCGGCAATTCTGCTGAAGACAAACTCAACCAAGTTGATCTTCTTTTCTTCCATAATTGCAGCCATCACCACCAGCTTGGTTCGAGATAGCTGGTTAAAGCTGCCAAACTTCATATCGACACACTTGGACACAACGTCCATCAGCTTTTGGTAATCATCTCTTATCAATTCCTACTTGGTTGTATAAACAACCTTCGCAGGTGACTTAGGCTTGGCAATTTCCTTCCAAGCCGCAACTAGGTTCATGTCTTTCTCCGCAATCTCCTTAAGCCCTTCAATAAGCGGTTTCGAGTGTTCGGCAAGGCCAAAGCGGTGATCTTGATTTCTTTGCTATGTCTCGATGAGCGAATCTCATCATCATGGACTTGGCGTTGACATAAAACATGGCAACTTCTTCCGGATATGTATACGAAAACTCCACCGTGAGAAAATCCTTTAGATTTGGATTTCTCGAGTTTGTCGATCTTATTCACCAGGGCCTTATCGGACTGACTGTTTTAGCATCCCCTTGAAGTCAATCTGTCGATCTTTGGATCTTCTCGGACATCTTGACAAAGTCATACGATGCTTCCATTTTCATAGAAAATAAATAATGAATAAAGCGAATAATCTCAATTTTGAAAGTAGGGTTTTGCACTTTGCGCAGAGAGAAAAATGTCCTTGCTTGTTGAAGACGAGAGAGTTTTTGAGAGAGAGAAAGTGGGGTTTGGCTTATATTGGACTTGAAATGACGGTTTTGGAATTTGAAAAATTTGATAAAAAATCGACGATCGATTTAACCTTAGAAAGCGCATTAATTTCTCGCCTTAAATGCAGCAGATTTATATCCAATCATAGGCTAAACGTGCAACTTTTGTTCGACATCAATAATTACGGACGTAATCCTTAAAAACATTCCCACTCATGAAAACGACATTGCGTTTTGTCACTTAGCTCATAAATAACTCGGCTAATATCCATAAGTGACTTAACTATGCTTCTCTCTTCACATTAAATCACTCATTGTCAATTGCCTAACTCGATATAGTTGATTTCCCATCTTGGTTTTGTTTCACTTGGTGAAATGTGAAACTTGCTTATTTTTCTTTCTCTCTTCTTTGTCTCTCTTCGATTGAGTCTTGAGTATCCTAACTCAGCTCAATTAATCTAGCTCATTCTTAAGCTCTTCAAATCTCGATTATCATAGAGGCTTAGTGAATATGTCAGCTAACTACTTATCAGTTGAGATGTATTCCAAGGTGATGTCTTTCTTTTCAACATGATCTCTTATAAAATGATATCTAACATCAATGTAATTTGTTCTTGAGTGCAACACTAGATTCTAAGTAATTGCAATATCACTAGTGTTATCACACATTATTGGAATCTCTTTCTCTTCTATATCATAGTCTTTCAGCTGCTGTCTCATCCATAGAACTTGGGCACAACAGCTGCCCGCAGCTATGTACTCTGCTTTAGTTGTGGATGTAGCTATTGAATTTTGTTTCTTGTTGAACCAATAAACTAATCTATTTCCAAGCATTTGACAAGTACCTGATGTACTCTTCCTATCCACTCTACATCCAGCATAATCTGAGTCTGAATAACCTACTAGCTTCAATCCTCCTTCCTTTGGATACCATAAGCCAACTTCTTGGCATCCCTTGAAATACCTTAGGATTCTCTTAGCTGCAGTCATGTGACTCTCTTTTGGTGCAAATTGAAATATAGCACATACACCTACAACAAAGGTGATGTCTGGCATACTTGCTGTTAAATAGAGCAATGATCCAATGAGGGCTCTATATCAAGTTTGATGAACAGCTTTGCTATATGCATCCATATCCATCTTGACTGATGTGTTTATAGGAATCTTTACTGATGACTTCTCTTTCATGTCAAATTCTTCATTAGAGCTCTGGTATACATGGTTTGGCTTATGAAGGTTCCATCCTTCATTTGCTTGACTTGAAGTCCTAAGAAGAAAGTCAGCTCTCCCATCATGCTCATTTCAAACTTCCCTTGCATGAGGTTTGAGAACTTGTCACACAACTCTTTGTTTGTGGATCCAAAGATGATATTCTCATATATTTGAACAATCAATATACTCTCTCCATCTTGTATCTCGAAGAGTGGTATGTCAACTTTTTCTTTGGTAAATCCATTGTCAATTCGAAATTGTGACAATGTATCATACCATGCTCTTGGGCTTGTAGACTTTATCTCTAATAGTTTTTCTGCTAAAAACACGGAGGTTGTTCAACATAGACTTCTTCCTCTCTAAATGATCGATTCATAAATGCACTCTTCACATCCATTTGATATACATTGAAGTACTTATGTGCGGCCTAAGCAAGAAACATCCTTATTGCTTCCAATCTAGCAATAGGAGCAAATGTTTCATCAAAATCTATACCTTCCTCTTGGCAATAAGCTTTGGCTACCAATCTTGCTTTGTTTCTAACAACAAATCCTTCCTCATTCATCTTGTTTCTGAATACCCACTTAGTACCAATGACATTTTGGTGAGTAGGTCCTTGAACCAATTCCTATACTTTGTTTCTTTCAAATCGATTGACTCTTCTTGCATAGCTTGAATCCGATGTGTGTCTTCAAGGCTTGAGACACATCTTTAGGCTCTATTTGGGAAATAAAACAAGTGAACATAGCTTCATGTTGGGCTCTGGATCTGGTTCTTATGCCATCTCGACATCTCTAATGATTGACTCGGTGGATGGTCTCACAGCCATCTCACATCAGGTTGCAGTAAGTCTGTTGGATTCAGCCGTCTTGCAGCTAAGTTGTTTTGAACAACTTCTTCATCATCATTCGATTCCATGAGACCTTCCGGTTGTCTTTGAGATTCAACTATCTCATCATCTTGAGGTTGAGTGCTCTCACATCCGCTTCAACATAAGGACTCTTACGCATAGTTGGCCGATTCTCGCTTCTCGACCTAACTCATCAATATCTTCTCAATTTACATTTGGTTCATCAAACACCACATGGATAAACTCTTATGTAACCATAGTCCTCTTGTTTAGCACTCTGTAGGCTTTACTCTTAGCTGAGTATTCCAAAAAGATACCTTCATCAGCTTTAGCATCAAAAGCCTTCAAATTGTTTTTGCCATTGTTGTGGATGAAGCACTTACATCTAAATATCTTAAAGTATCCAACATTTGGCTTTCTCCTTGTCCAAATCTCACAGGGAGCCTTGGTTAATTGCCTATTGATCATGCATCTATTGAGTATAACATGTTGTATTTATGGCTTCAGCCCAAAATCTTTAGGCAATCTACCTTGCCTAACATTGTCCTTGCGGCTTTCTTGAGAGTTATGTTCCTCCTTTCGGCTACTCCATTTCATTGTGGAGTCCTTGCGGTGATAACTCATGACCAATACCATTTTCAACAGAATACTGAGTTATAATCCCATTGACAAACTCAGTTCCTCTGTCAGATCTTATCTTTATAATGGTTTGACTCTTTTCATTTTGAATTATTCTCATCAGCTGAGGTAACTTTTGCAGTGTTCCCTTAACATGAAAATTGTCCATGTATATATTGAATAATCATCCACTTTTCTTTCCATCGATCCGATCGCTCGACAGACCAAATAAATCCATATGCTTGATTGTAATATCCTTGTTGAAGAAGGACTTGTCTTATCCTTGAAAGATGATTTGATCTCGCTTTCCCATGTGGCATGCATCACATATGCTCTCTTTCTTGTATCTTTGAGTCGACAATCCTTCCACAAGATGACTCCTTGCAACCTTGTTGATTGTCTTGAAGTTTAGGTGACTCACTTCTTGTGCCACAACCAACTTGATTCCGCTGTACTCTTTGCTAGCAGACATGTACTTGGTGTAGTAGTTGACCAATCCACTACATACATGTTTTTCTGTCTTGTTCCTTCTAGCACAATCTCATTTGATTCAGAATCCTTTATCTGGCATACTCCCGTAAATCCCACATTGTAGCCTTTGTCACAGAGTTGGTTGATGCTTAGTAGATTGAAATTGAGACCTTCAACATACGCAACACCTGTGATCTCCAGACCATTCTTCTTGATTGACCCTATGCCTTTGATTTCCCCTGGAGCTTCATTTCCTCCAAATATGACTTTTACACCATTGATCTACTTGAATTTTGACAGATTTGTTTTATTCCCTGTCATATGTCTAGAACAGCCACTGTCCATGTACCAAGTTCCTTGGCACTCAGTTGTTCCTTGAACCTACAATCAAGGAAATTAGTTTTTAGGTACCCATACTCGCCTGGGTCCTGGGATGTTAGTGCTATAAGATGCTCCAACCAACCTATAGCCAGATAATCTGACTCTAAGAGGTTGCCATCTATCAGTTCCATAATCATAATGCACATTGGCAAATTGTTTGGGGGTTTTAGGATCATACAACTGTCTCTTTTATCTGTATGCCTGTGTGAGTGTTTGAGCATTTGCTTTCTTGGGGTTATAGTGGAATTTTTGAGTGTTGTGCCTGGGTGCGTGTGTGTGCTAGTAATAGCTATTTTGCTTTGGGAATTACCTTTCTTTGAGGTTGAGGTCTTTGCCATTTTGGCTTGTATCCCATAGGTCTTTCTTTGATATTTAACATGGTTACTCAAATCACTTGGTTAGGATAGTTTCTACCATTCCCATTATATGTATTTCTTTCATGAAATCTCACGGGGCTTTTGGTAGCTCTGTTTAGCTTTCATAGTGTAATTTTTGTTGGGAGTCATTGATGGACTTTTCTAAATTTCTTTTCAGTTGTCCTCTCAGCATACTCTATTGGCTTCTTTCCTTTTCCCTTATATCCAAGGCAGTATGATTGTGATTGTGTTTTGGTGTGGATGTTCATGCAAAATATGGTGTTTTGGGCTTTTGGATTCCTTCATTGCTTGAGGATCCTTTCTCCAAAATCACTCTGGGAGTTTGACTATGCACAAATGAATTGAGTGCAGCGGAGGAACTCGAGTTTATCAATGGGATTATAACTCAATATTGCACAAAGAATGGTATTGCTTATGTATTATCGGTTGCAAGAACTCCATAGTAGAATGGAGTAGTGAAAGAAGGAACAGAACCCTCAAGAAAGCTCAAGGACATGTTATTGAAAATTTGGATTGCTTAAAAGATTTTGGTGAAGCTATTAATCGCTAGGGATGGAAAAATGACCCGCCCCGATGGGTATCCGCCTCCCCGTGACCGTGGTGGCGGGCGGGCGGGTTTGGGTATCACCTCCGCCCCTCCGGGTACTCGTAAAAATCCCGCCCGTGCTTTTTTATTTTTAATATATTTAATGTATATATTATATGTATATTATATAAAATAATATAGTTTTACGTATTTAATATTATATTTAACATATATAGTGACAAATTTTATAAACAATGTGTATTTATAATACAATATATAATATTAAAAAATTATTAATAATATAAAATATAAGATAAAAATATAAAAACAATTAAAAAAATCAACACATGGCGACCTGTCCCGCCCCGCCCCGTGGAGGGGACGGGGCGGGTCTGGGTATTGAGATACCCGCCCCACCCCATTGCCATCCCTAAACACTGCTTATTACACTCAGAATAGGTGATTGATAAATGATAGCAGTTGTCCAAAACCCCTACGAAAGTTGGACAATGAGAAAGTCTAATGTGGGCTATTTTTCATATCTTTGGAAGCAAGTGTTTCATTTATAATAATGGCAAAGACAATGTGAAAGCTTTCGATGATAAAGCAGATGGAGGTATCTTTTTAGTATACTCAACCCAACAGCTGATGTGAAAGCTTTCGATGCTAAAGCTGATGAAGGTATCTATTTTTCATATCTTTTTAGTATACTCATCCAAAAAGTCTAATGTGAAAGCTAAAGTCTAATGTGAAAGCTTTCGATGCTAAAGCTGATGAAGGTATCTATTTTTCATATCTTTTTAGTATACTCATCCAAGAAGACGATGGTCACAGAAGAGCTATCTATGTGGTTTTCGATGAACCTAATGTGAATGGAGAAGACATTGATGAGTTAGCTGAGAAGATGAATCATCCGACTATCCAGAAGAGTCCCTATGATGAAGCAAATATCAGAAGACTCGACCCTGGTGAGGATGAGATTATTGAATCTCAGAGAGGGCTAGAAGGCTTGCAAATTTGAATGATGTAGATCAAGAAATTTGTTGAAGACAACTTAGCAAGCAAGAAGATTCAACCCAACAGACTTCCTCTAACCAAATGTGAGATGGTCGAGAGACCATCCACCCGAGCTAGTTGTTGGGAAATTTATTGTTTAGATGTTGATGAATGCCATGTAAAACTTAGACTAGAAAGTTGGCACCCCATTTTCCTTGTAATTTGTATTGTAATAGATAGGGTTGTTCGAGCTGAGTCAAGTCAGCTATGCCTGGATATACAAGAAGTCAATCAAGACTAGAATGAAGACTCATTTGTGGAAGCGGTGAGTGTGGCAAGGAAGAGATGTCAAGGACTCGATCAAGGAGTATCCATTTGGGATATAGTTGTGTGAAGTGTCGTCAAGTTAACCAAAGAAGCTAAGCAAGTCAAGTTGAAGTGACAAATGAGTCTTTCAATCATTGGAGCAGACTCAAGTCACCTGGGGAAAAGGCAGCTGCAAAGAGGAGTTAACTGAAAAGAATCCGTTGCACAAAAGTCAAGAATATTACTTAATCAAGTAATACTTCCATCTTTGCCATGTCTTAAAGTGCTTAGTCCTAGAAGCATGCAAAAGGAATAAACCAATGGGAAGCACCGCACCTCGTGTCGAGAACGTGTGTTTTGGACATTCATTTAATACAAGGAAAGGTCTTCATCTTAAGATTGAAGACCAAGAAAAGACAAGCCAGCGAACACAAGTGACTTTTGAAAATCACCTTTATCTCTTCAACGGATGATTTTTGAAAGTTCACAATAAAAGGCCGAGAAATCACTTTGAGAAAAGGTTACCTTGCATACCTAAACAATGAACAAACAAGTATTATTCATCTTTGTAACTTTGCAAAATATTCTCAAGTTATTCAAGAAAAATCCTCAAGCCCTTGATGAGGAAGAGGAACTCTTCAAGTTCTTTGAAGTTGATATTATATTGCAAGCCCTTGATGAGGATAATTGCATCAATATTCGCAAATTCGGAAGGAAAACGAAAAGGCTAGAGCAAACGAGGAAGCAGAAGAGGCTAGAGAAAAGGCTAGAATTTGTCCTCTTATGGAACCATCGATCACACTCATCCTCACATCGATGCTCTTTCGTAAAGTGATGAGGATATGGATCACGGTTAGTTCTTTGCAAAGGAGAAATTGGAAATGCGCAAGAAGGTGCCGAATCTAAAATGATGCATAAGCAACAAGCGAGGGAAGGACAGGAGAGTCTTCCAAATCTCGGTGGAGATTGATCCGTTGGGAGTGGTACAACAGATTGCCATCGTTATTTGCTTTGCAACCACTTCCCCGATTCACTCGGAGAACGGATCCGGGAGTAGCGGGCGATGAAACCGGGAACTTGGGGACCCAAGTTGAGCCAACCCCTGTTGAAGGTGTCTTACCACCGCCCCCACGGCTAAACACTCATTTGACAAAGCCGGAGTCCGGGAGCAGAGTGACCCCCCCTATGTCACTCAACCGGTGCGCCCGGTGGGGGAAATTCACTCCACCGCAGCCTAGGTCGGAAGATGTTGCGAGATGACTCCACCGTGAATCTAGGAGGCGAAGTGGAGAAGGAAAAAGAAATAGACCAACAACAAGTTGTCATTGACGGCTTCGGACGATTAAAACTCTCTTTGAAGTGACAACGGACTCTGCCGATGACGCCGCTGATGCGATCGAGGCACGAGATGGATATGCCGGGAGTTAACACTGGCATCGAAAGTGCAATCCACGGAGTTGAGACTCCTGTGGATGCCACTGCAGAAGACCCTAAGACCGTTGCGCCTGTCGAAGGGATTGTACAAGGCCCCGCTACAGTTAAGACTGCAGGAGATAATAAAGGCTTGAGGGAGGTTGAGACTTCCCTAGGTAAAGAGAAAGAAACACAGAACATCCCTCCTGTTCACATTGACGATTCTTAGAAGGAGATAAGTGCTCTTCATGATTCCCAAGACAACCCTAAACATATCGTTTCTGGGATCTGAAGCTGAAGATGAAGCTGAGTCCTCCCCTGCTGCAAATCAAAAAGACTCAGCTGAGGATGTTCTACCAAGTACGAGTAAGCCAGAATTTAAAGCTGCTCAACAAACGTTCAACTTTGATGATGAGCCAATACCTCAAGTCTCATCATCTTTCTATGACGCCACTGATACGGCCGAGGAACAGTCAACTCAACTAGATAAATCAGCTGAGACCAAAGAAGCTGTTAAGACAGCTGAGGCTCAACCATTTGGTCAATACCATCAAAGGCCCTGAACTGAATCATACCAATCGTGCAGCTACTACAGAGTGATGCGATGACCACCTCCCGCATAATAACTCAAGTGCGAGACGATACATATGAAGAAGTGTTTCCTTTCTCTCAAGAACTGCCCGTACTTGAAGAATAAACTGCAAGAGAACAGAGGCTCTACACCGTCCAAGAAGACCCTATAATCCCTACTGATTTGATTGTACCAGTTGATTTCAATTTTGATGCAGAGTGGCCGGCAGCAGACTCAAGTCAGACAGCTGAGATGCGTGAAATCTTCAAGAAGATCTGTGAAGAGATTGAGAAGATTGAATGGCACCAAACCTCTCTCGACATGCTCCTGGACAACAGAGATGCCACTCTCACAGCAGATTTGAGAGGAGTGGTGGTCAGGATAAGGGAATGGTCTCAACAGCAGAGTGCCATGCGTCTCGAACAAGTTCGCTACTTCAGGGTACTATACAACCGAATGCTGGTATGGAGTGCTGACAATGCTGACATGAAGGCAAGGATGCAGGCCTATATGGAGAGATTGCATGCCTCCCATACAACTGAAATGGAGTTGCTGCGTGAATTTCATTGCAAAGAAACGTGCGTCGAGAAAAACATGAATGCTAAATTCACCTTCTTATGGTGAAATGAAAGCTGAGTGGCGGTGAGTCCAAAGCCACCCGCTCGAATTCGAACAAAGCATTTTCTCGAAGAGGACTCCAAGCAAAATTCGGCTATTAGCGATGGACTTCATGCTTTTGGTATGTTCCCGGGGTTCTCTCTCCTTTGATGATGCCAAAAAGGGGAAGAGGAATACCAGAAGATGCTTAAGGGGACGGTTGGTGAGAAGGAAAAGGAAACATCTGTCACAGAGAAGAAAGATACAACTGTTGATAAGAGGAAGGAGAAGGGAAAAGTTGTTGAGGGGAAAATGTCAAAGGATTTGACATTGATGATTCCAAACCCCGGCAAGGTCACGCACTGCCCGACATCATCGGCAAACTTCCGTAACTCCTCGCCACTCTATCACTCTGTTGTGCCTATGTCTCATAAGAAAAAGATTGTATAAGCAGAGATGGAGGATTTCGACAAAAGAACAGATGCCTGTGTTGAAGAGATGTTAAAACAATTTGGAGGCATTCCGGTAGGAAAAGATACAAATGCCATTTCACACGTCGGAAATGAGCCTAGATCAGTTGATGAATTCAAAATGCTCGAATCCGAAGGATACTTCGAGAACATGTCCATGGCCCAAGCCTGGGACTTGTACTGGGAAAAAGGCCTTAAGTTGTGCGAAGAAGCTAATAGGCAGCAGACTACCGGCAGTCAGCAGACTACAAGCAGCAAGTCAGCTGATAAAAGGAAGGCTCTCGTACAATACACACCCAGAGGAAGAGGAAGAAGCAGTGGAGGAAGAGGTTTCAGACCTAGACATCTACCCAAAAACATTGAATACATAGATCCAAGAAAGAAATGAGGGATCTACTGGGCTAGATATGATGCCATAGAAATTCTGGAAGTGGAGAGGAAAAATGCTGAGTATGTTAAGAGAATCGAAGAAGAAAATAGAAGACAAACTCAGTTGTGGCAAGAGAGACAAGAAAGGAAAAGGATAGATGAAGCTGCCAAGAGAACCTATGAGAAAAAGAAAGCAGCTGAAGAAGAAAAGAAAACAAAAAGAGCAGAGGACGACAGAGCTGAAGAAGAAAGAAGGAGGCAGCGATGGCGATGAAGTGTTGCTCTCCACCCCTTCATGTATTTTACTACTGTAAATGCATATGTACGTAAGTCTTCTGTACGTTGAATAAGAAATCTATAATTTCTATATTTTTGCGTAGATATAGAATGTTATGTTTGCTCGGATACACATTGTAAACAGCTATGTAAAGGACAAGAATGTTATGATCAATAAAAAAATTGATTCTACGCATACATTCTCTAGTACTACATTGTCTGTATATATCTTTGATGATTACATTTTGTTTGTATGTTGTAAGTTTTGGCATCATCAAAAAGGGGGAAATTGTTGGGAAATTTATTGTTTAGATTTTGATGAATGCCATGTAAAACTTGTTTGATAAATGGTTTTATCATGATTTTGATGATTTTGATTTTACACCAAAACAATGTTTTTAAAGGTTGTCCAAATACTCCTAAATGATTTAAAATGGTTTTAATATTTTCCGGAGTATTTCTACAAGTTTATTTTCGATATAAATTGGACAACACTTTTGATGATTTTGTGTTAATGTGTTTTTACACCAAAACAATGGTTCTAAAATATTGTCCTAATACTCCCGATCGGTCTAAAATATTTTTACTATTTTTTGGAGTATTTCTTGAAGTTTATTTTCGATATAAAATTGGACAATACTTTTGTTTTGAGGCAATCGGTCGCCCTATAGGGCATCCGCACTGAAAATTGTGAAAAAGCAGTGAATAAGCTATTTTCTTGAAAAAAGGCTGAGTTGACGGTCAACAGGGTGGTAGACCGGTGCGGTCGACGTCGCCGTCGGTCGACCAGGGCGGCGCGGTGCGGTCGAATCGGTCGATCGAGGGTGTGACCGTGACTGGGAGCATTTTTCAAAGCGAACTTTCGGACTCGTTTTTTGGTTCTGCTTCGACATTTGGACATAAGGTCGACCGGTCGGACCCCCCGTCGACCGGTCGCCCTGTGTAAATGTGTTTTCTCATTTTCAAACGTCTATTTGTGTGCGACCGGTCGCCCTATGCTTTGACAGCAAAATTCTAACCGTTGTCGCAGTGACAGACACTGACTTTTTCCCTAAATTGTGGGATTGATTTCTAATGACTATAATCTTGATTTGAATTGCAATTTTTTTGTAGAAATCAGATTCCAAGAGGAGCCTATCAAGTATCAATCATCTCCTATAAATAGAGGAAGTTTTGAAGCACAACAACAAGAGAGAAAACTACAACACAACAAGATACACTCAAGAATACACTTGTTCTTAAATTGTCTTATTTCTTGTTGTAATTTGCCTAGCTATTCACTTTCACATTCTTGAGGTCTAGGCTATTCTTGATTACACTTGCACTCTATTGTATTATCAATTATCGAGTTGTAATCTTGAATTTGTGGTCGTCATTCAAACACAAGATATCCTTGTGAGTGTTCTTGTGGTAAGAACACACTTGGGTGAACTAGGTGTTAGGTGTAAGAAGATTGTGGTAATCTTCTTGTTGAGGTGTTGAAGAGTGTGGTGCTCTTCAAGGGTGAAGATTGTGGTAATCTTCACAAGGTGCCGTTTGGAGATTGTGGTAATCTTCAAGTGAGATTGTGGTAATCTCAAAGGTGGTGTTGAAGAAGAGTGTGGTGCTCTTCAAGGTGTTGGTGGAAGATTTTGTTGTAATAATTTTGGTAATTATTAATAAAATCTTTTTCTCTTTTCGAAATCCATCCCGGATATACTGGGGTGGTAGAGGATTAGGCCCTAGGTGGGTTGAA
Source organism: Rehmannia glutinosa (assembly GCA_016081115.2). Taxonomy (NCBI): domain Eukaryota; kingdom Viridiplantae; phylum Streptophyta; class Magnoliopsida; order Lamiales; family Orobanchaceae; genus Rehmannia; species Rehmannia glutinosa. The sequence continues at coordinate 105,753,198 of CM071936.1, forward strand.
CCTCTTTAAATCGACGTGTGTTGTTTACATTCCGCACCTTCATTATTTTGTTTGAGCATTCGGTTTGAAAAAGAGGGCGAAATCGAAAAGATGGAGATAATCTATTCACCCCCTCTAGATTATCGTAGCGCTTGGACTTACAAGTGGTATCGAGCCAAACTCTTTGGCAAGCTCGTTTCACATCGCGAGTGAAGAGAAACGATCGTCGCTACTCTGAACGAAGCTCATCTTTCCGGCACCTCCACCACCAAGCCACCTCGGTTTGATTCCAAAAATTTTATATTTTGGAAAGAAAGAATGGAATGCTATCTACAAGGTTGCGGGTTCGACATTTGGAACACCGTCATTAATGGAGAATCCATTCCGATGAAAGATACACCACACACCTCAAAAGGCTTCAAAAAGCTTAATGATGAAGAGAAGAAAATCATCTCCTTAAATGGTAAAGCTCTTAATATTTTACATTGTTCACTTACCACTTTGGAATTTGATCATGTTATAAGTATTCGATCGGCACATGAAGTATGGCAAAAATTAGAAGCCATCTATGAAGTATATGCAAATGAAAGGAGCAACTCAAAAGCATCTACTTCTCAAATGGATACAACATCAAATCCAACAATATGGGATGAGCCTCTTACAAATTCGATGATGAAGTCGAAAAATGTCTTATGGGCATCGAAGAAGAAAACGAGGTAAGTTCTAAAACCTCTACTTCTTATGACAATGAATTGCAAAATGAATATAGTGATTTGCAAAATGATTATGATGAACTTCAAAATGAATTCCAAAGCCTACTTGTTAAATACAAAAATTTGAAAAAGGAATTCAATGTCTTGAAAAATGATAAGGATAGTTTATTTACTTCCTATGAATCACTATCATGTGCTCACACCACCACACTTGATAAGGTGAGAAACCTTGAGAAAGAAAATAGTACTCTTGTTGAGAATATTGATTGCATGAAAAAGGATTTATTAAAATCACATTTGAGTACTAATAAAATGTCCAATATTGTTGATGTTCATAATTATGATAAAGGACTTGATCATAAGCCTAATGTTGTTAATCATATGAAAAAGGATCAAGTCACCATGCACGTTGGTCATTATGCTCCTAGAATTATTACATGCTTTTATTGCGGTAAAAGGGGTCATACGGTAAATACTTGCGGGCTAGAAATAGCTCTAATTATTGTTGGAGACCTAAAAGTCTCAAGACTAATCCTAAAGGACCCAAACACATAAGGGTACCACAAAATAATGTGTTATTAGGTACCGTGAAATAATGATCGAAGAAAATTCATACGCAAGAAGGCATCAAATGACCGATTCATTTGATCAAAGAAGGAGAAACTATTTTCAACAAAGCCAATTTCTAAGAAGAGGGTATAATCAAAAATGGGAAGAACACAATCCTTGGAAATGGCAAAGACATCATCAACAAGATGATTTTCAAAGAAGAAGAGACTTTCAACAATGGGAAAGCAACAAACCTTGGAAATGGAGCAATCAAAGAAGTCATCATCAACAAAGTGACTTCTCAAGGGGAAGATATCATCAACAATGGGAACGACACAACCCATGGAAATGGCGTAATTGGTAACCCGTATCTCCCTATTTAAATATGCATTTTATTTTGTTATTATGCATGCTTTTATTTGTGTCTTAATTGCAAAATGAGTTTTCAAATATTTATTTTTTTAATTAAGGTCTTCAATATATACTTGTGCTTTTAAAATATTTTTGAAAAAGAAGACCTTATATGATGTTTTTAAAACTCTTGTGCATTTTTTGTAGACTAAAGTGTGTTATCATCTTTTATGGATTTTTATGGCATGAGCTTACTTGTGATATCTCTTAGCCTACATTTTTATCATTATGATTTGTGCTAGATATGTTTTAAGAATTGTGTATGATTTACATATTTTCACAAATGGCCATTTACGTCATTATTTGTCAAGTAAGGCATAAATTATCGAGGTACATTTACTTGTGTTTTCTTACTCTTATAGACTCGATATATGTATTGCCATGTGCCTATGTGCTTGTTTTTCATAGTATTTCTTACAAGTGCCATTAAGAGAATTTTTAGATTTTTGAAAGGCACTATTCGATATTTGATTGCACATATTTGCCGTATCTACTCTTGTTCAAATACTTCTTTTAAATAAGGTCTCAACTATATGCTTTCGGATTTTCAAATTTCAAAAGAGACCTTTTGTAGCTTTCTTAAGCTTATTTGAACTTGCATGATTTATTAGACTCTTGATGATATTCTAAATGCATAGTATGTGTTTATTGCTTCATGGTCTATATATATAGTGTCTATTTCTACTATGCAAGATATTTTGTGATTAAAGCATGTTTTTACACTTGGGCTATTTTTTCTTGCTTATATAAGCGATGCCGTTAATGAGTTTGTTAAGTTGTGTAGATGAGAAATGAAGTACTCCAAATATTTGGATGTAAATGTTCTATTATGAACACCTTAGATCAATTGGATGCCCTATGATGATAGTGATGAAGAAGATAAAAAGGGTATTCCGGAACAAACTCGATGACCAAGGCAACATTGGTCGAACTAAGGCGAGGTTAGTAGCTCGAAGGTATTTTCAAGAAGAAGGTAATTAATTTTGTTGTAACATTTGCACTCATAGCACATTTAGTAGCTATTTGCATTTTACTTGCCCATTCTTGTTTTAAAGAAAATTTCAAGCTTTACCAAATGGATGTTAAATCCAACTTTCTAAATGGTTTTATTCAAATATAAGTCTATCGAGTCTAAAATTTTAGGCCAAATGATTTTTATAAAAGGCCTTGTACAAATTGATAGACTTAGCTATTTTTGCAAAATGATTTTACAAAAGGTAAAGTTGATACTACACTTCTTGTTTTGAAAAAGGGCAAGGTTGTTTACTTGTGCAAATTTTTGTTGATAATATTTATGGTGCTACTAATGAATATTTGTGCAAGATATGTTTTTCTAAGTTAAGTGAGCTTGAGATGAGAATGATGGGGAAGCTCAATTTCTTGCTTGGACTACAAATTATTCAATGCCAAGAAGATGGTTATATAAGAACTCTTGAAGGAGTTAAGCATTGAAGGAAGAAGAACCATCTCAACCTCTATGGCTAAAGATTGACAAAGGTTGAGAAAGGCATATCGGCCGACAAACAAATTCGAGGTATGTTTTCTTGTATTATTCCTATAGACTCGACATTCCATATGCCTTATGTCTATATGCTCGACTTCAAAAAATTATCCCAACGAATCTCATTAAAGTGCTATTAAAAGAAATTTTCAAATATTTGAAAGGCACTTCTTCTTATGACTTGTTGTATCCAAAGATTTAAAACGTTCTTATTTTTTTCGGGATAACAAGTTTGGTATCTATTATACGGTTATTCGTATTCAAAATTTGGTTCGTCATAATCGAACTAAACATATTGAGATTCGATATATTCTTTAAGGGATTGTGATTTTTAACAAAAAACTTGAGATGTGTTTAATTCCGTCTCAAGGATAACTCGCGGACTTTTTGATCGTTAACCGCCGAGTATTTTACCTCATTTCGAGCTTGATTATGACATAATGTATATTGAATGAGGTCTACGTTTGTATTTTGCACGTTTTAAAACTTAGGGGCGAAAAATCGGATTTTTGGTTGAAATTTTCGGATTTTGGAAAAATTGATGAGATGAAATTTGAAAAGGGTTGAGGGCAACCGGTCGCCCTCAACGCCGACCGTCGCCCTCAACCACGACCGTCGATTCTAAGCGATATCTTGGATAAAAATGGTTCTGTCAAAGATTCGCAACTCTAACATATTTTGGCCATTTTTCGTCCCTTTGCAAATTTCACACACAATTCACTTCAAATGAGTTTTGATGCATGTATTATATATTTTGGGGATTATCTAGCTCGACTATCATCATCATTGCTCGTCTTTACCGATTGAATGGTAAGAATTTCACTATCTTTAGCTCAATTGGGTTGAACCTTGAGTTTGTGGCTTATATGTATTTTTCTTGATGTGATTCATATATGTTTGTGATGAGCCTATTGATTGTTGATGAATGATATTTGTTAAATTATATTTGGTGATAAAAAAAAACTTGGCTTGATTTCATTTACAAGGGCTATATATTATTTTCTAATTTTGGCCCGCCAAGTGTTCGATAAAACGTTTCAATGAAAAATTCATCACCTACATGATTCTCTCGATTTCAAAAGTCTCATATATTTATAAAGATCATGTTCTTGCAAATGAAATGATTTTTCATAAGCTTCTACAAGTCGTATGATTCGACTTTTCCCTCCTATTTGGTTTATAAGCTTCACTATTCAAATAGCTCGATACATCGGTTTTGTTACACACTTTGATATGAATATATGATGTATTTATCGTGCTAACATTCTTTTTGATGATTCCAAAGGGGGAGAAACATGTGGAGAAACAGGTTATAAGCTCTTTAGCTCATAAAAGCTAAGATATGCTTAATGAAAAAGAAGTTATAAGCTATGGCTTCATAAAGCCATAAGTTGTGGATCATATTTAGTCCACTTGGTGCATTTCGGTTATGTATGAATCATGGTCCATTGGTTGTAGTATGGACTCATATACGGTTCTAATGATGTATCTTTGTGAGGGGAGCTTTTAAGTTTTGATTCTTAAGCTCAATATCGAAAAGCTAAGATTTTAGCTTATGTTGAAGTTGCTTCTATATTACTCTTGTTGTGCATGTTGATAGGGGAGCTTTTGCTATATGTGGTTTAATATCTCAACTCCCATCCTTGTGTTTATATTGCACGGAATGTTGTCGCTCACAACGGATAGTTCTCTTTAAGGTAAAATTGTTTTGTTTTCAAAATCGACCTCGTTAAAATTGTTTTAGTTTGTAATCATCAAAAAGGGGAGATTGTTTGATAAATGGTTTTATCATGATTTTGATGATTTTGATTTTACACCAAAACAATGTTTTTAAAGGTTGTCCAAATACTCTAAATGATTTAAAATGGTTTTAATATTTTTAGGAGTATTTCTACAAGTTTATTTTCGATATAAATTGGACAACACTTTTGATGATTTTGTGTTAATGTGTTTTTACACCAAAACAATGGTTCTAAAATATTGTCCTAATACTCCCGATCGGTCTAAAATATTTTTACTATTTTTGGAGTATTTCTTGAAGTTTATTTTCGATATAAAATTGGACAATACTTTTGTTTTGAGGCCAATCGGTCGCCCTATAGGGCATCCGTGCACTGAAAATTGTGAAAACAGTGAATAAGCTATTTCTTGAAAAAAAGGTGGTTGACCGGTCAACAGGGTGGTAGACCGTGCGTCGGCCGGTCGACCAGTGGGCGATCGGTGCGGTCGACCGGTCGACCGGAGGGTGACCGTACTGGGAGCATTTTTCAAAGCGAGAACTTTCGGACTCGTTTTTTGGTTCATTCGGCCATTTGGACATAGGGGTCGGTCGGTCGGACCGTCGACCGGTCGCCTGTGTAAATGTGTTTTCTCATTTTCAAACGTCTATTTGTGTGCGACGGTCGCCTATGCTTTGACATGACAAAATTCTAACCGTTGTGCGGTGAATGACTTTTTCCCTAAATTGTGGGATTGATTTCTGACTATAATCTTGATTTGAATTGCAATTTTTGTAGAAATCGATTCCAAGAGGAGCCTATCAAGTATCAATCATCTCCTATAAATAGAGGAAGTTTTGAAGCACAACAACAAGAGAGAAAACTACAACACAACAAGATACACTCAAGAATACACTTGTTCTTAAATTGTCTTATTTCTTGTTGTAATTTGCCTAGCTATTCACTTTCACATTCTTGAGGTCTAGGCTATTCTTGATTACACTTGCACTCTATTGTATTATCAATTATCGAGTTGTAATCTTGAATTTGTGGTCGTCATTCAAACACAAGATATCCTTGTGAGTGTTCTTGTGGTAAGAACACACTTGGGTGAACTAGGTGTTAGGTGTAAGAAGATTGTGGTAATCTTCTTGTTGAGGTGTTGAAGAGTGTGGTGCTCTTCAAGGGTGAAGATTGTGGTAATCTTCACAAGGTGCCGTTTGGAGATTGTGGTAATCTTCAAGTGAGATTGTGGTAATCTCAAAGGTGGTGTTGAAGAAGAGTGTGGTGCTCTTCAAGGTGTTGGTGGAAGATTTTGTTGTAATAATTTTGGTAATTATTAATAAAATCTTTTTCTCTTTCGAAATCCATCCCGGATATCTTTGGGGTGGTAGAGGATTAGGCCCCTAGGTGGGTTGAACCTCTTTAAATCGACGTGTGTTGTTTACATTCCGCACCTTCATTATTTTGTTTGAGCATTCGGTTTGAAAAAGAGGGCGAAATCGAAAAGATGGAGATAATCTATTCACCCCCCCCTCTAGATTATCGTAGCCGCTTGGACTTACAAAACTTAGACTAGAAAGTTGGCACCCCATTTTCCTTGTAATTTGTATTGTAATAGATAGGATTGTTCGAGCTGAGTCAAGTTAGCTATGCCTGGATATACAAGAAGTCAACTGAAGACTAGAATGAAGACTCCGTTGTGAAGCGAGATGAGTGTGGCAAGGAAGAGATGTCAAGGACTCGATGAAGGAGAGTATCGGTGGGATACATTGTGTGAAGTGTCGATCAAGTCAACCAAAGAAGCCAAGCCAAGTCGAGTTGAAGTGTGAGATGAGTCTTTCAATCATTGGAGCGACTCAAGTCACCTGGGGAAAAAGGTTTGCAAAGAGGAGTTAAGCTAAAAGAATCCGTTACACAAAAGTCAAGAATATTACTTAATCAAGTAATACTTCCTTGCTGCCATGTCTTAAAGTGCTCAGCCCTAGAAGCGTGCAAAAGGAATAGACCAATGGGAAGCACTGCACCTCGTGTCAGAACCTGAAAAGCTGGACATTCATTTAATACGAGGAAAGGTCTACATCTCAAGATTGAAGACCAAGAAAAGACAAGCCAACGAACACAAGTGACTTTAGAAAATCAGCCTATCTCTTCAACGGGCAGATTTTTGAAAGTTCACTATAAAAGGCTGAGGAATCACTTTGAGAAAAGGTTACCTTGCATACCTGAACAATGAACAAACAAGTATTATTCATACTATAACCTGCAAAATATTCTCAAGTTATTCAAGCAAAATCCTCAAGCCTAAATCTCGAAGAAAATCGATCCAACACTAAGCTGTGAAGGAAAGACGACTTCAAACTGTTGAAGATGAAACTTTTGAAGAATCAAAAGAGGTCTACATTCCAAGGAGGATTGTAGAAAGGTTCAAGGTCAAACCAGTATCAAGTTATTGGAGGGCTTCATGATCAAATCCAAGAAGCTTGAGCAAGTGAGCTGAAGTAGCAAGGTAGCCGCCCTGTGAAGAAGCTGAGTCGGACGAGAAGCCAGCTGTGTGACCAAGGCATCTCGGGATCGAGTCCCAAAGGATCAAGTCAATGTGTGATCTAGACTTGTATCTCGAATCGTTAACCACTTTGTACTACGATCAATACTTAGTGGATTCCTCCTGGAGTTGGAGAAGAGAGGAGTAGAAGAATTACCCCATCTTTGAACCTCTATAAAAATTATTGTGTCATTTACATTTCAGCACTTTTATTTCTGTATATCATTTTATATCTGCTGATAATTTGCTATCCAACTGATAATTAACGAAGTGCTAAAATCAAGTGTTTAAAACAAAGATAAACCAAATTTAAGGGTGTTAAGTCTTCCGCTAAAAATCTCATCACAGACCAAGTTAAGTATTAGACTAAGCAGCTAAGTTATTCTATCAACAGCTCAATCAATCGTGCGTTGAGTGGCTAACTCTATTTGGTTAACTAACTTAGCTGCTCCTCAAGGACATAGCTATGAAATTAACTCTGTATTATTTAAAAGGACTAAAATCGAAAAGTTGGTAAGGTTTATTCAACCCCCCTTCTAAACCTTACTCACATCTCTTGGGACGTACACTAGTCATTGAAGATGTTAGAGAAGGAGTAAGAATCATATCCAGGACTCAACATGAAGCCATGTCTACTTGTTTCATTTCTCAAATGGAGCCAAAGGATGTGTCACAAGCATTGGATGACACTCATTGGATTCTAGCTACGCTGGAAGAGCTGAATCAGTTTGAATGGAACAAAGTTTGGAAATTGGTTCAGATACCTACCCACCAAAATGTTGTTGGTACAAAGTGGGTATTTAGAAACAAGATGAATGAGTAAGGATCTGTTGTGAGAAACAAATCAAGATTGGTAGCCAAAGGGTATTGTCAAGAAGAAGGAATAGATTTTGATGAAACCTTTGCACATGTTGCCAGATTGGAAGCAATAAGGATATTTCTTGCTTATGTTGCACACAAGAACTTCACAGTTTATCAAATGGATATGAAGAGTGTAATTTGAATGGACTTTTAGAAGAAGAAGTCTATGAGGAACAACCTCCAGGTTTTGAACAGAAAATCATTGGAGACAAGGTGTACAAGATCAAGAAAGCATTGTATGGTTTGAAGCAAGCACCAAGAGCATGGTATGATACATTGTCTCAGTTTCTTACAGAAAATGGATTCACCAAAGGCAAAGTTGACATAACACTCTTCAGAATTCAAGATGGAGAGAGTATACTGCTTGTTCAAATATATGTGGTTGTCATCATCTTTGTATCCACAAACAAAGAGCTGTGTGACAAGTTCTCAAACCTTATGCAAGGTTAGTTTGAGATAAGTATGATGGGAGAGCTGACTTTCTTTCTGGGTCTTCAAGTCTAGCAAATGAAGGATGGAACCTTCATAAGTCAAACCAAATATACTAGAGATTTAATGAAAAAATTTGGTATGGAAATGGTGAGAATCCATGAACGAAGGATCGATGTGATGCGGTTGGTCCGATAACAAGGGCTCGAGCAAGGAAGTTCAAGGATGCGCTCAATGGGTTGATTCAAGTCGTGCAAAAGGAGACTGAGAGTGCATTGCCGATAGAGAAAGAAGTTCGGGTGGTCCAGTTGATTGGCGTCGTTGGCATTCTAGAGTCCACCTCAGGCTGAGCAAGCTAAGGATGCCAATAATATGAGTCACTATGCATCTTGAAAGACATTGTAATCAAGTCTCATTAAGTGTCTTGTGTTCGTTTATCTTAGTTAGTTGTAATTTCATTCCTTTTGATTTGTTTTGATGTTTAAAGGCCAAGTAAACCTTTAGAGCTGCGTCTTAAGTTGTTATTTCGAGTTTGGGTCGAGCAAGGATCGAATTCGGGTCGTAGGGAAACCTTCGCAGGGGCACACGACCACACGCACGACTAGGGGCACGCCCGTGCATGAAGCCCGTGTGTGATGCCGAGCGATTGGGAGTTTACGACTTGTCGCACAGACTAACGCATGACTCGTGCGTAAGCCCATGCGTTGCTATGGCCTGACGCACGACCTCAGCGCACAGGCCGTGCGTGAGCCCGTGCATCATTCTGGGAATACGTATTTTAGCTCTGTTTTATTTCCTTTTCAGTTTAAGTTGTCTTCTTGGTAGGTTAGGGTTTGGACCCTTTATAAGGGTGAGCACTTATTGTTTTTCATTCAGTTATCTATACAATTATTCTTTTACTCTCTAAATTGAGTGTTTCTCCAAGTGCTTCAAGATTCACGTTCTTGTGGCAATTATTGACTTATCAGGCAATAATCCATAATTGCTTGTTGCATCTTCGCATACCGGGTTCTTGCTTTGCTAAACAGCGGTCGAGGTTTTCCACTAAATTAACCAAACTAGTGAAGATCTTGGGGTAACAACATCTTGTTGTTGGGTCGTATGCACAATTGTTGTTGTGGTTCATATCAGGAAGAGAAGTCATCTATGAAGATTCTCATGAATACTTCTATAAAGATTGATATGGATGCAAAAGGAAAGCCAGTTGATCAGACGAGATATAGAGGACTTATTGGATCATTGCTTTACTTGACTGCTAGCAGACCAGACATCACCTTTGCAGTAGGTGTATGTGCTAGATTTCAGTCTGCTCCTAAAAAAAGTCATATGACTGCAGCTAAGAGAATTCTGAGATATTTGAAAGGTAGATAAGAAGTTGGCTTATGGTATCCAAAAGAAGGTGGATTAAAGTTGATTGGATACTTAGACTCATACTATGCTGGATGTAGAGTTGATAGAAAAAGTACAACTGGTACTTGTCAAATGCTTGGAAATAGATTAGTTCTTGGTTTAGTAAGAAATAGAATTCAATAGCTACATCCACAACTGAAGCAGAATATATTGCTCAGGCAGTTGTTGTGCGCAAGTTGTATGGATGAGGAAGCAACTGAGAGATTAAGACATTAAAGAGAAAGAAATTCCAATTATGTGTGATAACACAAGTGCTATTGCAATAACATAAAATCCAGTATTGTACTCAAGAACAAAGCACATTGATGTCAGGTATCATTTTATAAAAGATCACGTTATAAAGAAAGACATCATATTGCAATATGTATCAACTGAAAAACAGTTAGTTGATATATTCACAAAGCCCTTATGTGAAACAAGATTTAAAGAACTTAAGAATGAGTTTGGTTTGATTGAGCTAATTTAATATGCTTAGAAGACTCATTCAGCAGAGTAAAAGATGGGAGAATTTCATTTCAGAAGAGTTTTACTCATCCAACAGAGTAAAACAACCTTTACAGTCATTCAGCAGAATCGAGTTTGCTGAACAACTAAGTCCTATTCAGCAGATTAAAAGGAAGAGAGAAGCCGAGTCAAGTCATAAATGAAGAAAGCTGACTCATTTATGAGCTAAGTGACGAAACGAGATCATTTGTAATTAAGTGGGAATGTTCGACACATGACATCAGAAACATTAAATGCAGCGTATTGAAAGCTGCCACAACAACTTATGATTGGATATAATTGCATTAATTGCGACGTGATTAATGCCTTTTGCACGGTTTAATTCTAGCCGTTGATCAACTTTCAAAACTTTGAGATTCCAAAATCATCCTTTCACGTCTCATATATATCCAAAACTGTTCTCTCTCTCTTCTCATTTTCACTCTCACGCTTTCAAATTCCTAAGTGTTCTCTGCAAGAAACCCTTTCAAGTTCTTCAAAAAATTCTCCAAAAATCACAAATGGCACCGAAGCAATCCGCTCAAAACTTTGCAAAACTCAAAGAGAAGGTCCACACTGGTTCCCTGGTGGACTTTGAAGGCCTTGTCAAGTAATCTGATGACAAGAAGATAACTGAACACATGGAAAAGTCTGGACTTAAGAGATTTTTGTCGCTGGAGATTACGCAAACCTTTCAGGAGAAGGTTGTGATGTTCTATGTGAACACTGTTGTTCACGATGATGGCATTCACTCTTCAGTGAATGGAATGCATAATAAGTTGCTGGCAGCCGACTTGACCAAGTACCTGCATGTTAAAAGATTTCTTACCGCAAGCGTACGGTGTCAAGTTTTAGTAAAGATTGAAAAGTAGAATTATCGTCTCCACAGGGATTGATATCAAATTTTAAACTAAGTATTGTAATTATAATATCTTAATTCTAACCAGATAATCGAAAAAAAATGGTGTTGATTAAACTAAAATAATGTAAAATTAGACTAACAAATCATTCAGATATTTATCAAACACTTAGTGAATATGAATTCTAGAGGGTTGATTCACCTAGTTTTCCCCTAAGTTATCAATCTAGCTTATTCATCACACGTTATTAGTTTATAAGCCCAATATTCCTACCGTTTATCACTTTTGATCTCAAGTGCTAAGTGATTCTAGGTTTCAATCCTGATTTCAACATCTCTATAAATATCATAAATTAAACCCTAATATGCTCAATGAATATTCTTTCACGGACTTTGAAAGATTCATAAACTTCTCGGTTCTGTGAAACCCTAAGTTATGTTATTTTATGGCCAAGTGTTCAATTACCTCTCTCGAGTGTGAAATCAAACATACCAGACAATCTAAACTATTGATCAGATAATTCAGATGCAATCAATCCAAATAGCATAAATAGATTTAATAATATGTGAATCAATAAACTAAAATATCAAAACATAGGTTCAAATGTTGGTTACATTAGTCCCCTAGAAAAATAAGTTTAGCTCATGATGGATGTACAAAAACTCATGAAAAAGTGATTATACATCTCAAAAGTAGACAAAGAAAACAAAGAAGGAATTGAAAAGAGAAGAGAAGAAATCATCTTTGTGTCCAGATGAGAGATGTCTTCAATCGTCGTCTCGAACCTTCGCTCCATGTTTCTTATCTTGCGTTGTACTCAATAGAATGTCCTACACTTATTTCGTATGGCCCTTGTCATATTTATACCCAAAAAACCATCAAAAAACCCTAAAAAATAAGTTTCCAATTCGTAGACCGACGACGCGCCCTGCAACGCTCCAAAAGAGGTGTATCAACACTCTAAAAAAACTTTCTTTGCCCATTTTTTTTTAGTGCTCAGCTGTTCACCAAAGATTAGGAGCGTTGTAGCCTTCCCGCTTGCTTCAATGTTTTTACATTTTTTCTTCTTCAAATGCGATTTCTTCCTCCCAAACATGTTTTTCATTGTTTTGCATTGCCTCAACTACCATAATCTTTATTGACTCCCTAACGACACCTAATGAAATAAAATGGACACATTACTCTAAAACACCCGAAAAACAACGCAAAACTTAATCTAGATTGTCCGATTCATTGGTATAAAACCAACTTAACAAATGCCCCAAGCTTAGACAATTGCTTGTCCTCAAGCAACTTTACCGACTCTTGAAAAACAAAAGGACCTGAATCAAACAAAAAGATATCAACTACCAACCTAGAGACCAACTGCAAAACTTCACAACCAAGCTAATTTGCCTCATACTTCGTTTCACTATCCATCAAGCATGCATTTTAACAATATGATCTCATGAGTGTGGAATGTTATTGTTAACTCCATTTTTATCATCCGGATAAATTCACGCAATCAAAGATTTTCCAAAATGATCCACTTTAAAGTATAGAGGTGTAATGTTTATCGGACTCTATAGGCTTGTCTTTCACACTAATCCCCACTAATGTAGGCCAACGTAACACAAAGATCAATAGGACTTTCAAAGCTTGTAATGTGGGCTTAGAGTAAGGTAGGAAAATATGGGATTATGTGGCTCAAATCACCCAAACACACAATTATTAACCTTTTAAATCACATGTCAATACCCAACCATCACTTTCTGACATTCCTCTTGTTCACGCTTTATGAGCTTTTGTACCCGCAATTTTTTTTTCCTCTTTTTATTTTTTTTTGAAATCCCCAAACTTGATCTTTTGCATACTTTATACATGGGGTTTTAATATTTTCAACTCTAGGGCAACTTCACGCAATTCATTCACTCTTTCCATCATACCCATCCTCAACCTTCACGAGTGAGGGGTAATCACATGTAGGCTCTGGGTGTTGGATTGGTTGCCAAAGAAACGGGTTTAAAAGGCTCAAAAGAGGACACTAGGGGCAATACATAAACATAAAGGTCGGTATTTATAGGCTCTAGTTGTTCAAAGATGGCCTAAATCACTTCCTTAATGTTACTTCACCTAGGATTTCGCCTCGACTAGTGTTCAGACAAATTCTAGAATCCGGCGGGATCATTCGGTTAACAATTAATCACATAAACCATCTCCAAATAAATCACAGAATCAATCAAATGGATTGAATAAATGTGAAGTAAAACGGATCACAGCTCAAACACATATTGTTTTGACAGTTTAACTCATATTTAGCAAATTTACTTAGGCATGCAGTTCTACAATTTCACAGACGACTCAACTCAAGACTCTTTTTATTCAACAATACATGACTCGACTCAACAATGAATACAGATTACACCCCCCAAACTTATAGCGAACGTTGTCCCTAATGGAGAGGTGAGAAAGAGACGTTCCTAGTAGCGGAGGAGCTAAGGCTCCTCATGGGAATCACGTGGTGATACTACGTGTACTAAGATTCTCGTATAAGAGTATTTGTGCCTCCAAATGCACAAACCGGTGGGTGTCATATTCCTCCGAGGTAGTGGCCTTTTTGTTCCCTTTGCCTTTGCATGTTCCCCTTTTGGTTTTGCATCATTGTAACCTAGCAAGGTAAACAAGAAAACAAAACTCGTGGAAACACGTAATTTGGTTACAGGTGAGAAATCGGTAATCAACATACGTAGAGATGCACCAAAATGAAAGGATTAGTGTCACATATAGAATGCAACCGTGAACATGCAAGGTGACGATCATATAATGTGAAAACATTAATGGGGCATTTAGTCAAAAAACTTGTGGGCATGAATTTGGAAGAAGATTGTTCATGCAATAGAGAATTCATTGCAATCCCAAAATTCAATACCAAAACCTAGTTCTATCATGACAATTCAAAATAACATCCCACACCCAACAACTATTAAGCAACAACCAAGACATGTCAATTACACCAAATAGAGAGAATGGGGCAAACATGGGAAGGCGTTTTGAGTGAAGCCATCTTACCAAATGGTGTATAGAAGAGATGAGGGAGGCGTGTGATGCATGTGAGTGCTCTCAATTTGAATATTAAGTGAGTTTGGTGTGTGTTTTGGTGGAGGGGAAATGTTTTGCATCAAGATAGAGCAATGAGGAAGTGGTGTGTGGTATTTTAAAATGAACTAAGGTTCTTTGACATAATGTTGGGACGGACGCACGCCGCAGACCCTCCAAAAGAGGCACTTTGTGGCGCCGGATGACAAAGCCCCCGCCTTGAATTTTAATACCGCGATGCGGCGTGCCCATTTGGGTGATGCAGCGCTTTATGCTTCAGTGGAATTTCCTGTTGCATGTTGCAGAAGAGGTATGGATGGCTTCTTTTTCCTGGTTTTCCGTCAAGATTACTTCATGATCATGCAATAAAAGGGGTTGGGGTATGATGAAACACAACTAATCATAATAATTTCAAATGTACCACAAAAAATTATTAACTACTTAAAGCAAATATTATACTAAACTAACAACTAAGAAAGTAGGAAAAGTGTTTGAAATTTTGCCTCCCAAGAAGCGCTAAGTTTACAACTTCATCTAGACTTTGTCGATTATCAAGTTGGAGCTCTAATGGGAACATTGTCCACGTTTCCCTTAGATACTCCCCAACCGTCAATATCCTCAATGTGATGCCCATCCAATTGATGACAATTATTAGGTTCAAATTGAAGCCTCTTGGTTGGATGGATGGTGAATATGACTTCCTCCTTGTTAACCCACAGAATCAGTTCCCCCAACTCTACATCAATCAATGCCCTTGCGGTAGCTAAAAATGGTCGTCCAAATATTATAGGTATATCATGATCCTCCTTCACGCCCAAAGACCACAAAATCCGGGGAATATAAATTTACCAATTCTCACTAACACATCCTCAATAACTCCCCAAGGATAGGTGATGGATCGATCTGCAAATTGCAACGTGATACTGGACTGTTTCACCTCCCAAACCCAGACTTCGTGAAATCATATAGAGATATAAGAACACTGGAACCAAGATCACAAAGTGGTTTTTCAAAACAAATACCTCAAATAGTACAAGGAATCCTAAAACTCCTTGGATCCTTTATTTTCTGAGGTAATTTTCTCTCCACTATCGCACTGCATTCCTCTGTCAGATGGATAGTCTCAGGCTCCTCCAATTTCATTTTCTTTGATTCCATTCCCTTCGTATAAATGGGCAATTGTTCGGGTGCATGCTAAATTTTTGAGTCATTCTTCACATAAATTGCATTGTAATGCTCTCTGGGATTAACCTATGTATCACTTGGAAACTTCCCTCTCTACTACAATGAATTCACTGTTGTCGCTAACCGTCCTATTTATGTCTCTAGTGATCTATGATGCGTCTCCATAGTATTCATCTTTGTACCCAAATTATCAATCTATGCATCATTTCTATTCACTCGATTCCTTGTCTCTCCTATAAATGAGCCGAGTATCTCTTCTAGCGATTGCTTCTTTTCACCTCTGGGTGCATTGGAACTGGATGGGATGGGATAACCTGGAGATGTATTCAACATATTTCTGTTGTTGTTGTAAGAGAGATTCTCATGATTGTGAAATCCCGGGTGATAGTGAGTTGGTAATGAATTACCCTTATTATTAAAATCCCGGTTATTCACATGATTTACTTGCTTGGCCTCGTGCGTGGCAGCTGTATGAAAAATGCGGGTGAGATCTTAGGCTCGAGATTTGAGCTGCTAAAGCTGACATAATATCTAGCTCAAGAATACCGGCAGCTTTCTTTGGCACTGACCTCTCGGAGGGCCATTAGTAACTGTTTGTGGCCATTTCTTCAAGTAGAAGTAATGCCTCAGTCGGAGTTTTAGCAATCAATATACCCTCTGCTGCAGCGTCGAGTATCGTCCTCATATGCCCATTCAGACTATTGTAAAAATATTGAACCCTTTGCCACTCTACATAACCGTGATGTGGGAATCTCCTCAACAGATCCTTAAATCGCTCCCAAGCTTCATATAACGGCTCAAAATCAATCTGTTGAAACTGTGTTATCTCACCTTTCAGTTGGAGCATCTTACTGAGAGGGAAGAATTTCGTCATGAACTTTTGAGTCAGATCATCCCAGCGTGTGATACTCCCAGGTGTAAAAGTTTGTAACCAATGTCTGGCTTTATCGCGGTGTGAGAACGGGAATAACCTTAGTCGGATAGCCTCATTAGATACACCATTCATCTTGATGGTCTCACATATTTCCAAGAATGTAGCCAAGTGGGCATTCAGATCATCTACGGGACTCTCCCCAAACTGATTCTATTAAACCATGCTTATGAGGGTCGGGTTCAATTCGAAATTGTTTGCATTGATAGGCTGGCGCAAAATTCCGGAATAGTTCTGATTCATAGTAGGCTAGAAGTAATCTCAGATTGCTCTTTTGTGTCCCTCTGGCTGTGGAGGCACAATTGGAACCAAGCTCTCGTTATTCTCATTTACTTCGTTGCCTGCCATAGCTTGATTTGGTGCTCGCTTTGTTGCTTCGATTGCTCGAAGTGTCCTTTCAATCTCTAGATTAAAAGGAAACAAGTTAATATCTTTAGATTTTTGCATAAATAGACAACTCAATGAGCAATAACAAATTAACTCTATCTAAACTAATCTAGATTAGGATTAAGACTACTTAGTACTAGTATTAGCACAAAATAAGATAAATCAATCCCGACAATGGCGCCAAAACTTGTTCGAAGATTTGTTATCGCAAGCGGTGTCAAGTTTTTGTATAGATTGAAAAGTAGGGTTATCGTCTCCATAAAGATTGATATCAAAGTTTAAACTAAGTACTATAATTATAATAGCATAATTCTATCTAGATAATTGAAAAGAATATTGTTGACTAAACTAAAAACAAAGCTAAATTAGACTAACAAATCATTTAGACAATTTATCAAACACTTAGTGAATATGAATTCTAGAGGGTTTATTAACCTAGTTTTCCCCTATGTTATCAATCCAGTTTATTAATCACACGTTATTAATCTATAAGCCCAATATTCCTACCGTTTATCACTTCCTCTCTTGAGTGTCAAGTGATTCTAGGTTTCAATCCTGATTTCAATATCTCTATAAAAATCATAAATTAAACCCTAATATGCCCAATGAATATTATTTCACGGACTTCGAAAGATTCATAAATCTCTCGGTTCTATGAAACCCTAAGTTATGCTATTCTATGGACAAGCGTTCAATTACCTCTCTCGATTGTGAAATCAAACACACCAAGCAATATAAACTATTGATCAGATAATTAAGATGCAATCAATCGAATTAGCATAAATAGATTTAATAGCAAAGTAATCAATAAACTGAAATATCAAAACATAGGTTCAAACATTAGTTACATCAGTCCCTTAGAAAAATAGGTTTAGCTCATGATGGACGTACAAAAACTCTTGAAAAAGTAATTATACATCTCAAAGGTAGACAAAGAAAACAAAGAAGGAATTGAAAATAGAAGAGAAGAAATCATCTCTATTTCCAGATGAGAGATATCTTCAATCGTCATCCCGAACCCTTGCTTGGTGTTTCTTATCTTGCGTTGTGCTTAATAGAATGTCCCACACTTATTTCATACCGATCTTGTCATATTTATACCCATAAATCCATCCAAAACCCTAAAAAATAGTTTCCAATTCGCAGACGGACGATCGCACTACAAAGTGCTCCAAAAGAGGCACGCTGCGGCGCTCTCCAAAAAAAAAACTCGCCGCCCATTTCTTAGGTCTTGTCTGCAGCCCTCCCGCTTGCTTTCGGGTTTTTACGTTATTCTCTTCTTCAAATGCGACTTCTTCCTCCCAAACACGTTTTTTCATCATTTTGCATCGCCTCGGCTATCATAACCTTTATTGACTCTCTAACGACACCTAATGAAATAAAATTGACTCTAACTACTCTAAAATACTCAAAAATAACGTGAAATCCTAGTCTAGAATACCCAATTCATATAAAACCAACTTAAAATTGCACCTTCCAAGAAGCGGACTCAAGGATCTGAGTGGTCATGAGTTCAATCTCATGAAAACCTGGAAGGAGATAGCCAAGAAGGAGATGGCTGGAAAGCTGAATCCCTCAGCCACCAAGAAGGTTATTAAGGAAGAATACCACAAGTTGGTGGATGTGGTGGCAAAATACTTGGATATGAAGTTTGGGTCATACAATCACCGCCCCAAGCTAAGTTGGTATTATGGATCGCTATCATGGAGGAGTTAGAGGTGAACTTGAGTAAGTTCATCTTCGAGAAGCTATGCCAGAATGTCCACAATGTGAAGTTGGTGGAAGGGATGTTTGTACATTCCATAGGCTATGGGCTAGTCTTGGGATATTTATTGGAGAAGAAGGATGTGCCCCTTCACAAAAGGAAGCCCTTCCATGCGAACAATAGGATGTTCAAGGCAAACCTATCAGCTGATCAGAAGAAAGCGTATGCAAAGAAGACTGGTGCTTTTGAGGGGGCTGAGAATGTTCCCGAGGACACAACTACTTCAGTCCCCTCTCCGAAACCTGTTGTCGTTGCTCCCAAAGTAACAAAGAAAAGGAGGAAAACTGCACCACGGAAGGCTACTGCAAAGAAGCAAAAGACTCAGGCCACTGCTAGTCTGATAGATGAAGAAGAGTCAGTTGCCAAGGCTACTGAAGAGCCTGCAGCAGAGTCAACCTTCCAAGTTGTGCCTGAAGGATCCGATAGGGAGCAAGAAGAAGTCCCCTTGGAGAGGCGCTCAAAGGGATGGCTTGTGAAGAAGTTTGCTGCAGTAGAAACTGTTAAAATAGCTATAGCAGTCACAACTGAAGAAGAAACAATTGAAGTTATTGTACACCCCACAACAAAGAAAAATGATTGGACGAAAATAGGTGAACAAAAAACTAATGCTGAAGAAGCTCAAAATAGCTCAGTTGATGACCCAAGCCCTCAGAGTAAAATGGTTGATACTGAGGAAAATGATGGGACAAATAAGGCTGATCAAAGCACTTATCTTTCAAGAAACGTCCAAGACCCAATCGCCCCTGAAGAACCAGGATCCCCAGCTTTTCCTGACATTGAAGAAAAGTTGCGTGCATTGAGGTTATGGAAGCTGAGTGCCAGCTGAGTCCAATTTACAAGGCCAGAGATGATCAAGAAGGAAGAATATCTCCTAGGTTTCCTACATAATTCCCATGTCTCTTATGGCCTATATGTTATATACTGCAGTGCCATTTTGTTCGAGAAGAAATAGGCTACAAAGGCAAAGCCCTGGAGAAGGCTATGGGACCTGAGCCACATATTTGCCTCTTCTCAGATCCAAATATACCAGAAGAGGCCCTCAACAGTGGTAACATCAGCGATGTAGAGCTCATTGAAGGAGCTAACCCTGTTGAGAAGGCTCAGCTGGAAACTGGCTTGAAGGAGTCCCGTGAGCTGCATGAGCAAACTATGCTCAAGGGTATTGGAGAATCTTCTATCTCTATCTCTCCAACCCCTGTAAGTATCGCAATTGTGAGGGATCTTGATGCAACTATGATACTTGTAAAATATATGTGCATTTAGGAGCTTAAAATGGTATATAATTGATACATTTGCATGTATATTTAGTGTGTTTTTACTTGGTTTTCTTAGAAACAAATTCTTATAATTTTTACAGGAAACGGAGCTTAATTGAAGAAATATCAGTTGGAAGGCCCAGATAGGACTGACGAGTGCAAAGAGAAGATCGAAAAGAAGAAGAAACCGGATAAAAACATGTCACACGGTCGGACTGTGTGGGACCATACGACCATGTGACCTGCCCGTGCGAAGATGACATGTCCATGTGAAGTTGGGAAGACACAGGGGACGAAAACAAGCCGCATGGCCAGACCGTGTGAGAGCCACAAGGTCGTGTGGAGTGGCCGTGTTAAGCTACACGGTCTGACCGTATGATGAGCTGTGGCGGATTTTTGTGTCCTTTTCCCATTCAAACTCTACAAGTAATCTCTCCAAGCACTTATATAAGGGACCGAAGAGCTGCACGAAAATTAATTCATTCATACACCATACAACACATCAAATTACATAGGAACACAAGATCAAGGGTCTTCTGAGAGGGGAGGGCTAGGTTGCGAAGAAAACCACAAAACCTTTCACATCTACGGAAGCACAAGAGCTTCGAAAGCTTGGAAGGAAGATCCATCCTGACAAGAAAGGGTTTTCTTTCTTAGTTTAGATCCAAGTTTGTCTATGAATTTGTTATCAATGCTTGGCTAATCTTTCGGATCTTAGGGCATAATCAAAACTGAGGATTCATGTTAAATCCTGGTTAATTGTTTTCTTAATTAATTCATTTGTTCTATTTTATGAATTCGAGTGTTTATTCTTAATTGCTTTTTATCTGATCAATAATTAGCATGTCATATTTGTTAGTGCGAAATTCGGAAGAGGAGTTCTAACAAAGACGGAAATCGAATTCAGACATAAACGGGTGTATCGAGTCGGGAGACCTACAACTGTTTGTGGGGAGTTATTCAATTCAAAGATCTTTTGGGAGTTAATAATAGTTGTATCGAGTTAGGAGACCTACAATTATTATAAATCTATTGTTTATGCGCCGCCCGGGAGCGGGAATAGACTAACTTAGAAATTGAACCCATAGAATTGCATGAATTGGTTTTTGAAACTTTAATTGGATTTAATATTGAAGAAATATGTTGAGATTATGTGCCTAAGGTTTCTTCCGTGGATATTAAAATACTTGTGGAGTTCGCAAATTTATTTATTTTTCTTTTTATTTTCGATTTTTATAAACTCTTGATATTCGGTTGCTTCAATAAAATTGGAATACGATGTTATTATAGCCTAAGTGTTTCGTAGTCAATCCCTGAGGAATACGACCTTGCTTGCCATTATTCTATAAACTACATCGTACACTTTGGCAAAGTATAAAGATCCAAATATTTTTGGCGAACAAGTTTTTGGCACTATTCTGCATAGATATATTAATAAGTAGTTCAATCTTAATTGAAGCATTTTGTATATAATTTTTATTTTTTTATTTTTTTGAATTTTTTATTTTTTTCTTATTTTTCTCTTCTTTGGTTATAACATTGTTATTGTTAAGTGCAGATGGTGCATGATCACGAGTTCCAAATCTACTCAGCCAATACCCATTGATTTGGAAATCAAGAAAACATCGAAACAACTAAGAAAAATATCTAAAACAATGGAGGATGGGACTAATCAGAATTTCGTGAACAACATAATCAATGAAGAGCGCCCACCTGGGGCAGACGCACAGGACTGAATAGTGGAAAGGCCCACGAGAAGGCAGTTAGGGACTACTTTCAGCCGGAGGTAAATCGAACTTATGGGGGTGTGACCCGTCTGCCGATCAATGCATATGACTGTGAACTAAAACCTGCATTGATCCAAATGGTGTCGCTGCAGGTAGTTTGGGGCGAGCCGTTAAGGATCCAAACGCGCATCTGGCGCAATTCTTAGAAATCTGCGACATTGTTAAGATGAATGGTGTTTCTGAGGATATCATTCGATGCCGCCTTTTTGCATTCTCTCTACATGATAAAGCTAAGGGATGGTTATGCTCTCTAACACCACCACCAGCAGATTGTGTTGAACTAAGTCAGCGGGTTTTAGCCAAATACTTTCCCCCCAGTAAAACGCTGCAATTGAAATATGAAATCGCCCAGTTTAGGCAGTTTGATTCAGGCCACTATATGAGGCATGGGATAGATTCCGAGAATTGCTAAGGAAGTACCCTCAACATGGATATCTTGAATACTAATATGTTCAGTATTTTTATAATCGTTTGAGTGGCAACACGAGAACGATTATAGATGTTGCATCTGGGGGTGCACTGCTAGGGAAATATCCAGATGAGGCACTAGAACTATTAGAAGAGATGGCAAAGAATAGTTACCAATGGCCATCCGAGAGATCTAATGTCTGGCGTGTGGCAGAGGTTCAGGATGAGAAAGTAGCCATGCTCACAGAACAGGTATCCGTGCTAAATATGAAACTAGATGTGATGCAGCAAGTGACTCCAAGAGATCCTGCTGTTGTTGAAGAAGAAGCAAACTTTGTGGGGAAACCAAGAAACTTCAACAACAATTATAGAAATAATCAGACACCCAATTACTATGATCCGGGGCTGCGAAACCATGAAAATGTTTCTTATACTAACAATAAAAATGTTTTGCAGCCACCTCCGGGATTTAATGTGGGTAATCAAGGCAGAGCGGAGTCAAATGAAAGAAAGCATCTGTAGAAGAGATGATATCCTCATTTATTGGAGAAACTAGGGCAAGACTGAACAAGGATGAAGCGAAGATAGACAGGGTAGAGGAACGGGTCACTCAGTTGAACTAAAATGCAAATGCAAGATTGAAATCTCTAGAAACACAAGTAGCCCAGATCGCAACTACAGTGGATGGCCAACATCAAAAGGGCAAATTGCCAAGACACACAGAACTGAATCCGAGAGAACAATGCAATGCCATTCGTCTGATGGATGGTACAGATTTTGAGGGCTC
Source organism: Rehmannia glutinosa (assembly GCA_016081115.2). Taxonomy (NCBI): domain Eukaryota; kingdom Viridiplantae; phylum Streptophyta; class Magnoliopsida; order Lamiales; family Orobanchaceae; genus Rehmannia; species Rehmannia glutinosa. Next base: position 105,776,238 of record CM071936.1, read on the forward strand.
ATAGATTTCAACCAACACGGTTCAACGACAGTGATTATAGAAATCTGAAGTCTGGCTGAAGACGCAAAACTTAGCGTTTTAGGGAAGGCAACCCAACCTATTTCCTATTTTTTTCCTATTTTTGATTGCCATCAATTTATTTAGATTAAATTTCAATTTTATTTTTTTAGTATTAATTTAATTTTTAGTTGTGTTTGGTAACTCCCGATTATTTAAAAAAAAAGAGGAAAAATTAAATCACACGGTTGTGTGACTTCACACGACTATGTCGTGCGACACAACGAGAGGACCAGCGCCACACGGCCAAGCCGTGTGGCTCCACATGGGCATGTGGAGTTCGACAGGCCCCACGGCCCGGCTGTGCGAGCCCACACGAGCCGTGTGGCCCATTAGACGCGAAATTATCCCTATTTCACCCCCAAAACTCAATTTTTCTCCCACTTTCTCCTACCCAAACCCTACAACTCGAAAATTCTCTCCCAAAATTCTCAAACTCTCCTCCAAATCTCTTCCAAATTTACTATAAATCTCACCCAAAAACACAAATTCTTCAACTTCTCAAGAAACCCATCACCTAAAGCCTTCAAATTTTCAACTTTTTCAAGTTCTACACCAAGTTTGGGGATTTTCAAAGTTTCAAATATCAGATTTTTACACCTCATAAATTTGGTTTTCATGGCTTCTAGGGAGAAAGAGGAACAAGGAGAAACACGAGAAGAAGAAAGAAACCAACTCCAAGTCGAACCCGAGCGTAACTGCACGAATATGCGGTCGACAAATCGGAAGCCTCAAATGTGATCTTGCCAAATGAAACACTCCGGCTAGATGAGCGATATTCTATTATCAACCATAGATAAATACAAGGTATCCCGATAAACCTATTCTTGCTAATTTGTGTTTATTGAAAGATATTTGGGATATGTGTGGTCGGGTGGATTGGCATGAATTATTAAATGGGCATTGTGCTACTTATTAAATTTATACGCTTGAGTTCTTGTGTAGTTTTGAATTAGTTGTTCGAAAATGGAATTTAATGGGGATTTGATTCCGATTAGTGAATGAGCCAAGGGAGTTTTCAATTGATGATTTAAATGTAATATATAGAACTCTGGTTTATGGGGTAGAGGAGCATGAGGATTTTGATAAGGATAGATTTTTGAGGGAGATAACTGGTAAACGAATCTACATATTGGGTACTTCAAAGGCATCTAGCATTCGAAACCCCATATTTCACTAAGTACAAAGAGCATTAGCAAAAATTATTTTTGCGAGGGAGGAAAGTAAAGGGGCCTTGCGAGTAGATGAGTTATTCATTATTTGGTGTATGGCATCAGGGACAGAGGTTGTGCCTAATTCCAGGGCTATGATAGCCCGACAATTTGATAGAGTGAGAAAATCTGATAGGGGAGGAATTTGTATTGGGGGTATGATTACTCCTATTACTGATTATTTCAATTTTAGATTTGAAGGGTATGCGGAGGCCGCATGGCCAAAACTAATTGATTTAACTATTTTATCTACTATGAAAATGATTCAATTCGATGGGCGTAATTACTGGCTAAATCAGGAGGATAGAACAAAAGTTAGGCTCTCTAACCCAGAAGCTACATCTATAAGAATATGGGTAATTGGTTAATGAGAGGTGAACAGGAGGTTGCTGCTCCAGAAAAGCAAGATGAGCCTATGAGGGATGCGTCGGAATCCTCTAGACAAGAGAGTAACTGGCCATGAAGCATGAGTGGTAGGCTAGAAAGGGTGGAAGCCGATGTACGCAAGTTAATAGATGATACTTATCAGTTGACGACAAATGTTGATGAGTATCACGCTGAATATCTACAAAGATTCAATGCTATCAACCACCAGCAGCAATACATGTACGAGATGATGTCTCGTATGGATCAGTGGCATATTTCACAAGGCCACCACCCTTCACCTCCACCACCACAGTGAACCATGTAAGTACTTATTACGCATTCCTCTTTACTCTTGATAATTTCCTCATATATTCGGGACAAATCATATTTTAAGTTTGAGGAGGTTGTCAAGAATGCATAATTTGGTACTTTTGCATTTTCCAATGCATTTAGGATTGAATGTAGAGCATAGAAATTTGCATAAAATTTTTCAATTTATTTTTTAAATTTTCGGTTTTTATTTTTATTTTTTAGCACGTTTATCGCTTTAGCACGTTTAATTACTTTTGTGTGTATTTTTAATAAAGATTCTCGAAAGAGCATAGCTTCCATATGATTTTTACAATGAGCATTTAATTTTATAAGATAACATATTCTTGTGAATAATGCGATGAATAGTTGAGGAGATGTCATTTATTTATTGGGCATTGATTAAGAAAATCGGGTATTTGAGCATGTTGCGAAAAATAAGCCTGTGAGTTTTTGATCCTTTAACTGCTTTTATCTTATGCAGTCTTTTCTTTCTTGAGTGTGTCTTCATGATTGATAGAACTCTAGAACTTGCTCTGGTATCTTCATTGAAGCCATGTGTGTGTGCAATATTTTAAAATAATTTAAGGCCATCTTTATTTTAGTCTACTTAGCCTAAAAAGCCCACTTATGAAATCATGATTCCCTAGTTAGCCAATTTTGAGCCAAACTTTTTATTGCTAGCCACATTGATCTTTAAAATTGAAACATGATTTTATCCCTGAAATCTCTTGGGCTTATAGAAAATGAACAAGTTTGGGGGAGATATGGTGAAAACTCTGAAAAAGAGAGAAAGTTGGCAAAAGAAAGAGGGATGAGCAGTATCTAGGTGAATGAAAGAAGAATGAAGCTCGAAAAAGAAAGAAAAAAAATCTTTGAAAAAAAAAAGAAAGAGAAAAATCGAGCACAAGGAGAAGAAAGAAAAAACAAATTCTGAAAATTGTGAAAAATTGAGAGCTGGAGGCTAAAGAAAAAGAAAGGCAAACAAGCCTAAGAATGAAAAAGGAGAAAAATGGTGGAGTTGAGTTGAAAAAAAAAATATCTTGAAAGAATGATTTTAGATAAAATTAGGTTGGTGAGTTGCAAGTCTGGGTACTTAAATTCTATTTGCTCAAGTCAAGTCACTTAATCCAAATTTTCCCTTCCCTTACCAAAGAGCCTAAATTACAACCAAATGAAAGTCCTTTTTGATTCTTAGATTGTGCACTCAAAAGTGGTAGAGATGTTAGACGATTTGCAAGCCTATGGTAGTTCTACATTCATTGAATTGATTTTGAGCGTAAACACTTACCATACACTATGAGAGTTGAGTCATACACTACTTACTTGTGAGTCACGATGTCAAGTACCGAGAGAGTATTGATTATGCCGAACTTGTGAATGATGACTTCTTGATAATGAATTGCATGGTTTACTTCGATATGGAGTCAAATGGGAGTGAATGTTTATAGTGTTCTTGTATGTTCTTTGTACCCCTTTATATTCTAAATTTGCTCGAGCAATGCTTTAAGATTAGGGTATTTTGATACTAATAAAATATATGTACATTTAGGAGCTTAAAATGGTATATAATTGATACATTTGCATGTATATTTAGTGCATTTTTACTTGGTTTCCTTAGAAGGGCATGATACTGCGTATTCTAATAATTTTTACAGGAAACAGAGCTTAATTGAAGAAATATCAGTTGGAAGGCCCGGATAGAACCGACAAGTGCAAAGAGAAGATCGAAGAGACGAAAAATTGGACAAAAACATGTCACACGGCAGACCGTATGGGACCACACGGTCATGTGACCTGCCTGTGCGAAGATGACATGTCTGTGTGAAGTTGGGAAGACATAGGGGACGAAAACAAGCCGCGAGGCCAAACCATGTAAGAGCCACACGGCCGTGTGGAGTGGCTGTGTGAAGCTACACGGCCGGACCATGTGATGAACTGTGGCGGATTTTTATGTCCTTTTCCCATTCAAACTCTACAAGTGATCTCTTCAAGAACCTATATAAAGGACCCAAGGTTGCATTTTAAAATTAATTCATATATCATACAACACATCAAATTACACAGGAGCACAAGATCAAAGGTCTTCTGAGAGAGGAGGGCTAGGTTGCGAAGAACACCACAAAGCCTTTCACATCTACAGAAGCACAAGAGCATCGAAGGCTTGGAAGGAAGATCCATCCTAACAAGAATGGGTTTTCTTTCTTAGTTTAGATCTCTTGTCTGTGCTTAAACGATGTCCCAATGTTAATTCCAAGTTTGTCTATGAATTTGTTATCAATGTTTGGTTAATCTTTCGGATCTTAGGGCATAATCAAAACTGTGGATTCATGTTAAATCTTGGTTAATTATTTGCTTAATTAATTCATGTGTTCTATTTTATGAATTCGAGTGCTTATTCTTATATGCATTTTATCTAATCAATAATTAGCATGTCATATTTGTTAGTGCGAAATTTGGAAAAAGAATTCTAACAAAGACGAAAATTGATTTCAAACAAAAATGGGTGTATCGAGTCGGGAGACCTACAACTGTTTGTGGGGAGTTATTCAATTCAAACATCTTTTGGGAGTTAATAATAGTTGTATCGAGTCGGGAGACCTACAATTATTATTAATCTACTGTTTATGCATCGCCCGGGAGGGGGAATAGACTAACTTAGGAATTGAACCCATAGAATTGCATGAATTGGTTTTTGAAACTTTAATTGGATTTAATATTGATGAAACATGTTGAGATTATGTGCCTAAGGTTGCTTTCATTGTTGTTGAAAATACTTGTGGGGTTTGCAAATTTATTTATTTTTTTTCATTTTTGATTTTTATAAACTCTTGATATTCGGTCACTTCAATAAAATTGGAATGTGATGTTATTATAGCCTAAGTGTTTCATAGTCAATCCCGAAGGAATACTACCTTACTTGTCATTATTCTATAAACTACACTGTACACTTACATTATAGAGATCCAAATATTTTTGCCGAACAAACTACCTCACCAGCTCACTTTGAGGGACAAGCAAATAGGGAGGATGGCAATGATGTTGGGAAAGGAGTTGAAGAGGGTAACCCAACGGAGCCATGCCCTACAAAAGCTATTGAGACAGTTGTTATATTGGCTGAACATTCAAGAGAAACAACCAAGCCTCCGGTGACAGCTGACCCCATTGACAAAGAATCAGCTGGTGAGCAAGCTGAGGGAGAAGCTGATCACACTGCAGCCAGGTTGGAGGAGGTTGCAGGAGACAAATAAAATTTGGTGTTTGGAGGTGATGGTGAGTCTACTGAAGACATTGTTGCTACCAATGAAGTTGAAATTGTTAAGACTGTTTTAGATGAGTTAACAACACTGAAGGCCAATGAAATTACAGATGCCCAAATTCCTGTAACTGAGGCACAAGATGGAAGTAGGAGGACCATGACAGTTGAGACTGTTGGTCTAGAAAGTGCAATCCTAGAGGTTAAGGCCTCGAAGGATGCCACGGTGAAGACCAATTTGCGCAGCCTTAATCAGAAAGGGATTGTTGAAGGCCTTGTAGTGGTTGAGACTGCTACTAAGGTTGTTGAAGACCTCATGGCGGTTGAGACTGCCAGGGAAATGTTAATGTTTCTGAGGCTCTTCCTAATTTGCCCGAGTCCGAATCCACTGAACCAATAATGATCGATGCCCTAATTGACTCATATGATGAGTTTTTGGATTTTGAAGATGACTCTAAAAATCCGGCTGAGTCAGATCCTGAAGAAAGGGACTTGGAGGCAAAAATGATAGAAGCTAAGCTCAAAGCCTTTATGAAGTTTGTTCTAGCAGATCTACCCCCTATGGTTCCATCACCTGCCCATGATGCTGATGAGACAGCGGAGGCACAAAAAACTCAAAAGGATAATTCTATTGTTGCCAACGAAGCTGTTGAAACAACTGAGGTACAGTCAGCTCGGCAGGCTTCCACGGCTGCCATTGCGAATGAAGCTCAAACAGCTGAGGCAAACAGAGATGTTGGCCAGTGTGAAGAAAGAAGTGTTCCCGAAGGAGGAGTGGGAACTTCCTCTGAACCTGTTGGAATGTTCGAGATACTGGAGTTCCCTTTCAATGTTGAAGTTCCTCTTGAAGCAGATACTGCGGAGGAAGTTGCCAGATTCAATCTCCAAATAGACCCAGTTGATTTCCAGGCTTCAGACAACTTGAGAATAATCTCATTTCGCCATGACTTCGAATCATTCCTACCTAAGGATTTATCTCCTGAAGCAGCCGACTTCTGAAAGGCCTTTCGAGCTATGTGCCAGAAATGGAGGCAATGAAAAGAGGGTTTGTTGCACTTAATCAGAGGATTGACAATCATGACGCCATTATTTTTGGGGACATCAGAGGAGCTGTGTTACGAATAAGAGAATGGTTTCAATAGACGAATTCAGTTCGCAGGGAACAAGTTGGGTACTTTAGATCACTCTTCTCAAAATTGGTGATCTGGGGTGTTGAACAAGTTCAATTTCAGCAGAGACATAGGGACAATATTGATAGGATGGAATGCAGCCATCTCACGAATATGGAGCTGCTCAAGTTACAATTTTAGAAGCAAATGGAGCACACGAAGGCATCTATGAGATATGAAATCTTAGAAATGAATGCATTGTTGCATGCACTCCACTCCGAACAGAAAGTAGGAGACTCCATCACTCACAAGAAATTGGACTCTCTCCTAAAGTCCAAACCTACTCTCTCAGCTGGTGATGATGCCAAAAAGGGGAAGATAAGTCGTGAAGACCCCCTTGAAAACTATTTTATCCAAAGGCACATCCACTTTTCTATTGTCATGCCCGAAAATGGAAGTCGTGACACAGATAGTCAAACTTATGCCAGTTTACTAAGCCAGCCCCTTTATTCATCCATATTTCTAATGCATGAGTTGAGCATGTAACATCATCATACACTTAAGAAATAAGATTTTCCATGAAATTAAGTAAGTTAGATCGGTTAAATAATAGTCAAGCAAAGAGTGGTTGCGCATGAAAGTATGACGCCAACCCAAATTTGTTTAAGGGGGTTGCGCACGAAAGTGTGCCGCCAACCATATAACCTTATACAAGCAGAGCACGCGTCAATCAAACATCGGCTCCTTTAACAGATCACCTCATCTCTCTAAAAAGGTTAGGGCCGGAGCCAGTATCCCAGAAGGCACGACGTCTCCAACAGAAAGGCTTGCAAGGTCCGGAGATTGTCATAATCATGATTATGCCCATAACTACGACCCAATCACCCGTTGAACTCTCCAATTGGACTCGAGGTTGGGATTAGGACGATAGAGATTGGTACGGGATTGCAGCCGAGCTAACCCATCCCATACTCGACTTATCCATTCCATAGACACGGTTAAAGTTTATCTCAATCAAGCGATTTATAGCAGGTCAGTTAGAAAATCTGAGTGATCTTAGTCACGCAGTGTCCGGTCTCTAATTTTAATAAAAGTTAAAACCCACGGTCTAGTTACCGGTTGGATAATCTAGCCGGGAACAATATTTGTTTGATATATTATGCATTAGTCAATAGTTCAGTAATCTGGTTTTACTCAGAGCGAGGAAGTCGCCTTATTTATCGCGTATTATTCGGGTAAAGAAGCCCGATTAATAAGTTGGATAAATAATTAAAATATAAATTTTTGTTGGTTAATTATTATAAAATATTTATTAATATAATATAAGTAACCTGAATTTGATAATATAAATTTTCTAGGTTCTTAGTAATTTTTATTAAAAATATATCCTTTTACTAAGAAAGATATTTTCTTATCGGGTATTCACTAATTCGATATGTTTTGATCCCGGACTCGAAAGGGGGTAAGGTCAATTCCTAAATTTTCTAAAAGTTCTATAGGGTTAGATTTTCAGATACTTGAGGTCAGACTTTGAAATTTTCTGATTAGCCCTTTATTTTTCCCAAACTATGTTTTGACCCGATATTTTAAAAATATATAGCTCTTAAACCGGAAAGGGTTTTGATGTGATTCCAAGCTTAAAATTTTTCTTAGGGCAGTAATAGTTTGAGGTAAAAGTTGTTTTGGAAATTTCGCATGTTAGGTACCCCGTTTTCGAAAATTATAATTTTTGGACCAAAAGTGATTTTGTCGTTAAGTACTCGTTTCAAGTCCGATTGTTATGAAATTTGAACTAAGTATCCAAAATATCATAATAAATAAGTTAGTAAATTTTTGGGGTGTAGAGACTGTCCAAATTTCAAAAATTATAGTTTGGTCTTTTAAGTTTTTAAAATTTATATTTTAGTATCAAATTTGTTCTTTATTGCATTTTCTTGACCCGAAGGGTCTCCAAATTTTTCGAGTAACTTAGTATATGAAATTAATGCTTTTTAAGTCCAAAAATTTCAATTCTACAGGGGTGAAATTTCACAGTTTTAATATTTATATTTTAGACCCTATATTTCGCAATATTTGCAAAAAATGGCCCAAGTTCGGATTCTTTGCTACCAAGTCATAAGTCCAGAAATTATCTTACATACAAAAATTAATATTGAATATTTCTAAACCATAGTTGGATATGCATACTAATAAACACCTCAAAGCATGATAATATGCAATTTTTAACTACATTTTTTCAAGTAAAAATCATACTCTTTTTTAAAAGAAATTCTCAGAGAACAAATTACTCAAAATTCATATAAATATTTATATATACTAATAATATCAAATAGGCATGCATTTTATGCAACTAATAGAAAAAAAGAGAGTTTTTATAGAAATAATTTTCACCCACCTCTTAGTCTTGGTAAGTAGAAGGCTCTAAGTAATTTCTTCCCTTTGTAACACCATCTTAAAGCTTTAAACCCTTAGGAAAGCCCTAGGTAGATAGAATGGTATCAAAAAAAATGGAATTCGAGAAAGAAAGATAAAAAGAGTGAACACTAACATATTGAGATTCTTACCCTGATTCTAGTTCCATAAAGCTTCTTACTCCATTCGGCCCTTTCCTCTCTAGCTCTAAGAAGTGGAATATTTCAAATTTAAAAGTTGAAGAAGAAAGCTTGAGTTTTAGGGAGTAAGATTTAATGGAAGAAAAATGGATTTGTTTCCTATTTTTCAAAGTTTTCAGCCCTTAGTAGTTTGAGGGAAGATTTTTTTTTTTTTTTGGAAAAATGCTCATGTGTAGAGGAAGAGATGAAAAGGGTTGTTTTGTGTAAAAATGGAGTCTTTCTTCATCATGGAAGGCCTATGGCCGCCCTTCCCCCACCCCCCTCTTAGGCACTCAAGGGTGTTTTTTTGGAAGCTTGAGTTTGGGGCTCATGCTTGCATGGGGAAGGCAAAGGTTGTGTTGGGAAATAGGAAGACTTGCATACCTTAAGATTAGTAGGACAAAAAAATGATGCCTTGCTCCCCTACTTGGCCGTCCACCCTACATCCTCCTCCATCCAATTATATATATATATATATATATATATATAATTTGTGATAATTGAGTCTCATTATCACATCTCCAATCTTCCTTATCACCTTTCTTACATTCCAACCACTTACATAAGTAAAATCTCCTATCTATATCACTTATAATAAGTTACCTTAAATCTCTGTAGCTGGGTTCTTATAAAAATTCTAATGTACAAGTTAATGAAATAAAACAGTTAGGAAATAATTAGCAATATGCAATTAGTAATTAAATAAAATAAAAAATAAAAATTAAGTAGTTAATTATTAGGGAAATTCGAAAGTAATGTCACATTTCATTGATAAAAATATTGTGACACATAGACGAGTAGTACATAACCCGAGAATGTTACAAAATTCAAATTATAAGCTAATAAAAAATCGGGGCCTCACATCCTCCCCTCCTTAAGAGAATTTGGTCCCCACATTCCTCTTAAATTAGTTCTGGGTACTATCATCGCATATCCTCTTCCATTTCCCAGGTAGCATCTTCGTCTCGATTGTATGCTTGTCACAATACATTGACCATTGGAATCTCTCTCCTTCTTAGTTGTCGCATTTGTCTATCGATGATTCGGATGGGCTTCTCAGGGTATGACAAATTCTCCATAATTGGAGGGATTTCTTGGGTGATAAAGTGCTTAGGGTCGGGTTGGTATTTCCTTAATCTGGAGACGTGGAACACGTCGTGGATTCGAGCAATAGGTGGGAGTTCCAATTGATAAGCCAGATTCCCGATCCTTTTAAGTATCTTATACGATCCAATGTACCTCGGACTTAACTTTTCTCCTTCTTTGGGTGGATTAATCCTTTTGGCGGTGAGAGTCTGAGGAATACTTCATCTCCAACCTCAAACTCCAAGTCCTTTCTCCTTCTGACTGCATAATTCTTCTGTCGACTCTGAGATGTCCGAATTTTTTCTTTTATCAATCTGATCTTGTCTACAGTCTCTTGTATCAGATCCACTCTTGGAAATAGTTGTTGGGGTTTCTTTTCTGTTTTCGATGTCCACTGGTTATCGACCGCCAAAGGTAACAGAGGATCGAAATGTCGCCCATATAACACTTCATAAGGCACCATCCCTATTGTTGCCTGGTAGTTGTTATTGTAGGTAACCGCCAATGGCAAATGAGAGTCCTGACTTCCCGAAAATCCGATTGTACAAGCTCTCAAAGATATCCTCGAGGGTTTGAATCGTCCTCTATGATTGTCCATCGATTTGTGGATGGTGTTCGCCAAAAATATTTGGATCATACAAATGCAAGTGTACAATGTAGTTTATAGGATAATGGCAAGCAAGGTCGTATTCCTCAGGGATTGATATGTGAAACACTTAGGCTATAATAACATCGCATTCTAATTTATTGAAGCGACCAAATATCGAGTTTATAATAAAAATCGAAAAATAACAAGAAAAATGAATTAAATTTGCGAACCCCACAAGTATTTTCAACAACTACAGGAGCAACCTTAGGCACATAATCTCAACATGTCTCTTCAATATTAAATCTAATAAAATTTTCAAAACCAATTCATGTAATTCTAAGGGTTCAATTCCTAAGATAGTTTATTCCCCCTCTCGGGCGCCACATAAACAGTAGATTAATAACAATTGTAGGTTTCCCGACTCGCAACTATTATTAACTCCCAAAAGATATATGAATTGAATGACTCCCCGTAAACATTTGTAGGTTTCTCGACTCGATCCAACAATTATTAACTCCCAAAAGATTTATGAATTGAAGACTCCCCACAAACATTTGTAGGTCTCCCAATCCGATACACCCGTTTATGTCTAAATTCAATTTCCGTCTTTGTCAGAACTCCTAGTCCGAATTTCGTACTAACAAATATGACATGCAATTTATTGGCCAAATAAAAAGCAATTAAGGATAAGCACTCGAATTCATAAAATAGAAAGCACGAATCAATTAAGAAAGCAATTAATCAAGCTTTAACATGAATCCACAGTTCCGATTATGCCCCTAAGATCCAAAAGATTAGCCAAACATTGATAACAAATTCATAGACAAATTCGAAATCAATATTATGGCATCGTTTAAGCACTGACAAGACATCTAGACATAGAAAACAAAACCTTCTTATCGGGGAAGGATTCCTCCTATGCCTTGAAGCTCTTATGCTCCCGTAGATGCGAAAGGCCCTGTGGTGTTCTTCGCGATCTAGCCCTCCTCTCTCAGAAGACCTCGAATCTTGTGTTCCTGCGTAATTTGATGTGTTGTGTTGTGTATGGATTGATATATTTTCGTGCAAGCCTTGGGTCCCTTTTATAGATGATTAGAGAGATCACTTGTAGAGTTGGAATGGGAAGAAAACTCTAAAAAACGCGTCTTGACAGAGTCCCACATGGCCATGTGGTGTGTTCCTCAACCCTTCTTCACACGGTTGTGTGATCCCACATGGCCTGGCCGTGCGATGTGATGCCCTTTATCACACGCCCATGTGGCCCTAGTTTTGTCCCCGATTTTGCTCAACTTCACACGGTTGTGTAGTTTCACACTGGCATTTCCACACGGCTGTGTGACACCACACGGCCCGGCCGTGTGAAGTGTTTTTGTCCATTTTATTCGTCGTTTTGATCTTCTCTTTGCATTTGTCAATCTTAGTTGGTCATTCCAACTGATATTTATTTGTTTTAAGCTCCGTTTCCTGTAAGAATTACAAGAATACGCAGTATCATGCCCTTTTAAGGAAACCAAGTAAAAACATACTAAATATGCGTACAAATGCATCAAATATATATCATTTTAAGCTCCAAAATGCACGGATATTTTACACACATGAAAATCCCCCAAACTTAAAGCATTGCTCGTCCTCGAGAAAATTAAGAAAAATAATATAAGGGGTAAAAATGATCACCCAAGAACACTATGAACATTAAATAGCATTTGACTCCATACTCAAGGAAACCATGTAATTCATCATCAAGATTTCATCATTCATAAACTCGGCATAATTAATACTCTCTTGGGTACTTGACATTGCGACTCACAAGTTAATAGTGTATCACTCTACTCTCAAAGTTTATGGGTAGTGTTCTCAAATTCAATTCAGTGAATGTAGAACTACCATAGGCTTGCAAATCCTCTAACATCTCTACCACTTTTGTGTGCACAACCTAAGAATCAAAATGGACTTTTATTAGGTTTTAATGTAGGCTCTTTGGTAAGGGTAGGAAAATTTGGATTAAATGACTTGACTTGAGCAAATAGAATTTAAGCATACAGACTTGTAATTCATCAACCCAATTTCATATAATACTCCTTTTTTGTTTCAATTCCACCCTTATTTCTCCTTTTTCATACTTAGGTCTTTTTGCCTTCTTTTCTTTTTTCTAGCCTTTAAGCTTTTTAAATTTTTCTTTTGTTTTGCTCGATTTTCTCTATGTGATTTTTTTTTAGATTTTCTTTCTTTTTTGAGCTTCATGCATTTTTTCATTTACCCATATACTGCTCATCCCTCTTTATTTTGCCAACTTCCTCTCTTTTTTCATAAATTATTCGCCACTTCTCCCCCAAACTTGTTCATTTTCTTTAAGCTCAAGAAATTTCAGGGATAAAAACATGTTTAAATTTTAATGATCAATGTGGCTCAGTATAAAAGTTTTTTGGCTCAAAATTGGCTAACTAGGGAATCATGAGTTCATAGGTAGGATTTTTAGGCCAAGTAGGCTATACAAAGATGGCCTTAAATCATTTTCAGAAATTGCACACATACATGGCTTCAATGAAGATACCAGAGCAAGTTCGAGAGTTCTATTAATCATGAATGACACACTCAAAAAAATAAGTCTGCATAATATAAAGCAGTTAAAGGTACAAAAGCTCACCGGCTTATTTTTCGCAACATGCTAAAATAAAATATTAAAAATCAAAAAAATAAACTAAAAATCAAATTATTTTTTTTCGAAAATATTAATGCAAAGTGCTCTGCATGCAATCCTAAATGCAATGCAAAATTCAAGAAAGTACTAAATTACGCATTCTTGACAACCCCTCCCCCCAAACTTAAAAATATGCTTCGTCCCGAACATATGAGGAAATTAACAAAAGAAAGAGGAATGTGTAATAAGTACTTACACGGATAGTTCACATCAAGAAGATGGTCGAAATTTCTTGCGGAGTTTCTGGGCCATAGTAGTGTTTAATTCTTTGACCGTTTACGATGAAGGTTCGGTCATTCTTTTCTAGTAATTCAATAACACCTCCTTGTGATAGCACGTTTTTTATTACAAATGGACCAGACCACCTTGATTTAAGCTTACCCGGGAATAATCTCAATCTCAAGTTGTATAGCAATACTACTTGCCGGTACGAATTCTCGTCTTAGAATCTTTTTGTCATGCCATCTCTTTGTGTGATCTTTGTAGATTTGGGCATTTTCGTATGCATCTTGATTAATTCTTCCGCCGTTTATTTGCAGTTTTCTCTTTTCACCTATTGTGGTCATGTCAAAGTTAAGCTTTTTCACTGCCCAAAATGCTTTATGTTCTAATTCCACCGGAATGTGGCATGATTTCCAAAAAAAACTAATCGATATGGGGACATATCCAGAGGTGTTTTGTATGCCGTACGATAAGCCCATAAAGCATCATCGAGCTTTAAAGCCCAATCTTTTCGATTTATGCTAACCATTTTTTCTAAGATCTGCTTAATTTCCCTATTGGATACCTCGGCTAATCCATTTGACTGTGGGTTGCAGAAGTGTGACCCACCACCACTAATTAGGGCTCGTGGAGTGCCAAACCTAGTGAAAATATTTTTTTGCAAAAAAATTAACACTATTCTGGCATCATTGGTTTTAGTACGGATAGTTTCTACCCATTTGGATACATAATCCACTGCAAGAATGATGTATAAGTATCCATTTGATGCTGGAAATGGTCCCATGAAGTCTATACCCCAGACGTTGAATAATTCTACTTCCATTATTAGAGTTAATGGCATCTCGTGTCACCTTGAAATATTTTCCATATGTTGACACCTATCGCACTACAAAATAAACTTATATCAATCTTTGAAAATAGAAGGCCAAAAGAAACCGGATTGTAATACCTTAGCCGCAGTGCCTGTTGGTCCAAAGTGGCCCCCACATGGGTGATGAATGGCATTGCTCCAGAATGCTTGCCCATTCTTCTTGAGGTACACATCTCCTAATAGCTGAATCTGCACATCTCTTAAATAATAGAGGTTCGTCCCACAAAATATCTCACATCATGAAGAAATTTCTTTTTAGCATGATATGTGTTGGGAAATTTATTGTTTAGATTTTGATGAATGCCATGTAAAACTTAGACTAGAAAGTTGGCACCCCATTTTCCTTGTAATTTGTATTGTAATAGATAGAGTTGTATGAGCTGAGTCAAGTCAGCTATGCCTGGATATACAAGAAGTCAACTGAAGACTAGGATGAAGACTCATTGTGAAGAATTTGAGTATGGCAAGGAAGAGATGTCAAGGACTCCACTGAAGGAGTATCAGCTAAGACACAATTGTATGAAGAGTCAATCAAGTCAACTCAAGAAGCCAAGTCTCAAGTTGAAGTGACAGGTGAGTCATCCATTGATTGGAAGCTAACTCAAAGTCACCTGGGGAATAAAGGATCGCGATCAAGTCAAGACATAATCGAAAAGAATCCGTTGTACGTAAGTCAAGGAGTTTACTTAAATAAGTAATACTTCCATGCCGCCATGTCTTAAAGTGCTCAATCCCGAAGCGTGCAAAAGGAATAAACCAATGGGAAGATCGCACCTCGTGTCGATTCTCGAAAAGTCGAACATTCATTTAATACGAGGAAATGTCAACATCAAGGACTGCAACAAGACAAGCCAACGAACACAAGTGACTTTTGAAAATCAGCCTATCTCTTCAATGGGCAGATTTTTGAAAGTTCACTATAAAAGGCTAAGGAATCACTTTGAGAAAAGGTTACCTTCCATACCTGAGATAACAAGCTTTATTTACACTGTAACCTGCAATATATTCTCAAGTTATTCAAGCAAATCCTCAAGCCTAAATCTCGAAGGAAATAGATCCAACACTAAGACCTAGACCTCTACCCAAAAATATTGAATACATAGATCCAGGGAAGAAAGGAGGGATCTATTGGGCTGGATTTGATGCCATAGCAAATCTGGAAGTGGCTAGGAAGAATGCTGAGTATGTCAAAAGTATTGAAGAAGAAAATAAGAGACAAGATCAGCTGTGGGAAGAGAGTCAACGAAGGCAAGAAAGAAAGAGAAAAGACGAAGCTGCTAGAAGAGCCTACGAGAAAAAGAAAGCAGCTGAAGATGAGAAGAAGAGAAAGAGAGCAGAGGACGACAGAGCTGAAGAGGAAAGAATGAGACAGCGAAGGCGATGAAGTGTTGATGTCCACCCCTTCATTTATTTTACTATTGTAAATACATATGTATATAAGTCTTCTGTACGTTGAATAAGAATCTGTAATTTCTATATTCTTGCGTAGATATAGAATGCCATGTTGCTCTGATACACTTTGTAAACAATTTGTGTAGAGGACAAGAATGTTATGATCAATAAAAAGATCGATTCTACGCATACATTCTCTGTTTCTACATTATCTCAGATGTATCTTTGCTATTTACATTTTGTATGTATGTTTTAAGTTTTGGCATCATCAAAAAGGGGGAAATTGTTAGGAAAATTATTTATTAGATTTTGATGAATGCCATGTAAAACTTAGACTAGAAAGTTGGCACCCCATTTTCCTTGTAATTTGTATTGTAATAGATAGGGTTGAACGAAATGAGTCAAGTCGGCCTATTCCTGGATATACAAGAAGTCAATCAAGATCGAAATGAAGACTTCATTGTGAAAAGCATTTGAGTATGGGAAGGAGGAAAAGACAAGAACTCGATCAAGGAGTATCACCGGGATACTGGTGTGTGAAGTGTCGATCAAGTCAACTCAAGAAGCCAAGTCTCAAGTTGAAGTGACAGATGAGTCATCCATTGACTGGAAGCTCACTCGAAGTCACCTGGGGAAGTTAGAGAACTGCAGTCAAGTCAAGACAACTGAAAAGAATCCGTTGCACAGAATTCAAGAATATTACCTAAACAAGTAATACTTCAATGCTGCCATGTCTTAAAGTGCTCAGCCCCAAAATCATGCAAAACAAATAAACCAATGGGAAGATCGCACTTGGTCGACTACGAAAAGTTGAATGCTCATTTAATACGAGGAAATGTCAATATCAAGGACTGCAACAAGACAAGCCAACGAACACAAGTGACTTTTGAAAATCAGCATATCTCTTCAACGGGCAGATATTTGAAAGTTCACTATAAAAGGCTGAGGAATCACTTTGAGAAAGGGTTACCTTGATTACCAGAACTACAAGCAAGAAAGAAATACTCATTCTGTAACCTGAAAGATATTCTCAAGTTATTCAAGCAAATCCTCATGCCTACATCTCGAAGGAAATCGATCCAACACCAAGGTGTGAAGGAAAGAAAACTTCAAACTGTTGAAGAGGAAACTTTTGAAGAATCAAAAGGGGTCTACATTCTAAGAAGGATTGTAGAAAGGTTCAAGGTCGAACCAGTCTCAAGTTATTGGAGGGCTTCGTGATCAAATCTAAGAAGCTTGAGCAAGTGAGTCAGTAGAAAGGCAAGCCATGCGTGAAGAAACCGAGTCGGACGAGAAGCCGGTTTGTGTGACCAAGGCATCTCCAGACTGAGTCCCAAAGGATCAAGTCAGTTGTGTGATCAAGACTTGTATCTGGACTATGTACTCTGATCAATATTTAGTGGATTCCTCCAGGAGTTGGAGAAGAGAGGATTAGAATAATTACCCAATCTTCGAACCACTATAAAAATTATTGTAGCCCTTGTCACAGAGTTAGCTGATGCTTAACAGGTTGAAGTTGAGGCCTTCAACATAAGCAACATCTGTGATTTCCAATCTATTTTTCTTGATAGATCATGTGCCTTTGATTTCCCCTTGAGCTTCATTTCCTCCAAATATGACTTTTGCACCTCTAATCTCCTTGAATCTTGACAGGTTTTCTTGTTCCCTGTCATGTGTCTAGAACAACCACTATCCATATACCAGGTTCCTTGGCACTCAGATGTTCCCTGAACCTGGAAACAAGGAAATTAGTTTTTAGGTACTAATACTTGCCTGGGTCCTGAGGGGTTAGTGTTGTAAGATCATCCAACCAATCTATAGCCAAATGACTTGACTCTAAGAGGTTGCCATATATATGTGCCATATTCATAGTGCACATTAGCGAATTGCTTGGGTATTTTAGGTTCATACAACTGTCTCTTTTGTCTGTATGCCTGTATGTGTGTTTTAGCAAGTGCCTTCTTTGGATAGTTGTGATATTTCTGAGTGTAGTGCCTGGGTGCATATGTGTGCTGATAATTGCTCGTTTGCCTTTGGAATGACCTTTGTTGAGGTTTAGGTCTTTGCCATCTAGGCTTGTATTCCATTGGTCTTTGTTGATATTTCACATTGTTCCAATCAGCTTGGCTTGGGTAGTTTCTACCATTCCCAACATGTGTGTTTCTCTACGATGCAACTTCCGGGGTTTTTGGTAGCTGTTTATTCTTCATCGAGTACTTTCTATTTGGAGTTTCTTTGAGGAACTTTCTTTGGATTTCTTCTCACTTGTCCTCTCAAAGATACTCAATCAAGTTGTTTTTCCTTTGCCTTTATATCCAAGGCCGTTTGTTTGTGATTGTGCTTTGGGATGATGATCGTGGGTACAACATTTGGTGTTTTGGATTTCGAGATGCTTCATTGCTTGAAGATCCTTTTTCCAAAATCACTCTAAGAGTTTGACTGTGCACAAGGGAGTTGAATCATATGCCTGTCTTATCTCCACATTCTTTTTGACTCATGATCAGATCATCCAATGATTTGGATGCCTTTGTAAATGAGGCAATCAAATTTTTTAGATCGTTTTCTCTATTTTCTACAGCAGCTATCTCTGCTAATAGTTTATCATTCTCAGCCTTCAGCTCAGTGTTCTCATCAGCTATGTGACTTAGAGTACTTAGCTCCTTAGTCAGCTGTGAGTTTTGGCTTTTAATGTGCTCAAAGTCTTTCATCATTTTTCCTAATGAAACATAAAGATCAGTGGGTTATGAAGTGTGTTTGTCACAATCACTGTCACCTGAATCTGAATGAGATGAGTTAGAGAGTACCTCATCATCTTGGTCTTGTTGATCTTGTTCTTTAGCCATAAGACAAATCAAGGCTTCTTCTTCAGAATCACTTGAGTAGTACTCTCTGAGTCTGCTGCTTCATTGGACTTGACTGTCTCAGCAGTCTCCGTAGCTAACATGGCCTTTTTCTTTTCTTGTCTTCTTTCTTTGAAGACCTTCTTTCTTCTTCATTCATGTATTTATTGACTGGTGGATAAGAACAGTCAATTGCAAAATGTCCTATTTGTCTGCAATTCCAACATAGGTTCCCAGCCCTTTGATCAGCTCTTTCTGTCCTTGGGTTATCGCTCTGACGATATTCAACCCTTTGATGTTCAGCTTTCTTGGGTGGCCTATCTTCCCTTGACTTAGAGGGTTTGAATGTCTCCCGGAGGTTTCACCCTTCTTTTTTGTAGTTCTTATTGAAGAACTTGTTGAATCTTTTAACCATTAGGGCTATTTCCTCCTCGGGTCTACGGCTTCCTGGGTTCACTCTCTTTCCATCCTTGACTATCAATGCAAATTGTGTCTTGGGGTACAAATTGTCTCCTCTTAATCTTTTCTTCTCAGCTCAAACTCATAGGCTTTGAGATCTGAGAATAGCTCATGATTGGATGTTTTTGATAGGTCCATTGAATGTCTTAGAACCATAGTCTTCATTTCCCATTCAGTTGGGAGGCTCCTCAAGATCTTCATACACATCTCCTTTTGTGTGTATTCCTTCCCAAGAGCTGAAAGCTCATTGTGATCTCAGTGAATCTTGCATCAAGCTGATCCATAGATTCTCCTGCAAACATTTTGAAATTTTCAAATTTTTGAACGGCAATCGATAATTTATTTTCTTTAATTTGCTCTCATCCTTCACAAACTAAAGTTAGTTTATCCCAGATTTCTTTTGTTGTTTTGCAGGATTTGACTTTATTGAACATTGTTTTGTCCAAGGTCTTGTAAAGTATGTCCTTGGCCACATTGTCCAAGTTGTATCTTTTTCTATCATCGTTTGTCCACTCAGTCCTTGGTTTTTCAACCAGGGCTGGTCTTTCTTCAGCAGCAGCTTCTTCTCCTTCAACTGCAGCTGCTCTCCTTACAGCTGTGTTCACTTTCAATATTTGCAGTGGTCCATCCTCTATCACAAGCCACATTTCATCGTGTAGAGCAGATAGATGAACCTGCATACGAATTTTCCAATCATCAAATTCCTCAACAGTGAACATAGGAATGTGTGTCAAATTTCTTCCATGATAATAACTTTGCTAAAAATGAAAGATTTTGAAAATACAAGTGTTTGAAACATTTTACAAAAGATAGAGAACTAGTTCAGTAACCAGTGCGGAAGGCTCAATGAACTAACTGCTCTGATACCACTTCTAGGTCCCAAGGTGTGTGAGTAAGGTTTAGAAGGGGGGGTTGAATAAACCTTACCAACTTTTCGATTTTAGTTCTTTTAAAATATAACAGAGTTAACACAAACAACTAAGTTCTTGAGGGACAGCTAAGTTGGTTATTCAGCAGAATTAGCCACTCAACAGTCTCTATAGAGTTGTTGATAGAATAACTCAGCTGTTTAACCTGAACCTTAACTTGGTTGTGTTGGTTTTATCAGCGGAAGACATAACACCCTTTGATTTGTTTTAAACTTGTTTTAACACTTAATTTTAGCACTTGGTTATTAATCAGTTGGATAGCAAATAGTTTAACAGCAGATATAGAGTTAATATGCAGAAATATAAAAGTGCTCAAAAATAAATGACACAGTTAATTTTTATAGAGGTTCGAAGATTGGGTAATTCTTCTAGTACTCTCTTCTCCAACTCCTGGAGGAATCCACTATGTAAAAGATTTGTTTACAAAGTGGTCAACAGTCTAGAGACAGCTTTGATCACACAGCTGGCTTCTCTTCCGACTCAGCTTCTTCACAGGGTAGCTGCCTTGCTACTTCAGCTCACTTTCTCAAGCTCTTGGATTTGATCACGAATCCCTCCAATAACTTGATAATGGTTCGACCTTGAACCATCCTACAATCCTCCTTGGATAGTAGACCCCTTTTGATTCTTCAAAAGTTTCCTCTTCAACAGTTTGAAGTTGTCTTTCCTTCACATCTTGTGTTGGATCGATTTCCTTCGAATTTCAGGCTTGAGGATTTGCTTGAATATCTTTGGGAATATTTTCAGGTTAATAGTTCGAATAATACTTGCTTGTTCGTGGTTCAGGTAACCTTTTCTCAATGAATTTTCTCAGTCTTTTATAGTGAACTTTCAAAAATCTGCCCGTTGAAGGGATGGGCTGATTTTCAAAAGTCACTTGTGTTCGTTGGCTTGTCTTTTCTTGGTCCTCAATCTTGAGATGTAGACCTTTCCTCGTATTAATTGAATGTGCAGCTTTTCAGGTTCTGTCATGAGGTGCAGTGCTTCCCATTGGTTTATTCATTTTCCACGCTTCTGGGACAAGCACTTTAAGACCTGGCAGCATGGAAGTATTACTTATTTAAGTAATGTCTTTGACTTATGTGCAACGGATTCATTTCAGTTAACTCCTCTTGGCTGCTGCCTTTTTCCCCAGGTGACTTGAGTCTGCTCCAATCATTGTAAGACTCATCTGTCACTTCAACTTGAGACTTGGCTTCTTGAGTTGACTTTGACTGATTCTTTACACAGTTGTTCCTCAGCTGATACACCTTCAGTCGAGTTCTTGATCTTCTATCTTGGCCATACTCAGTTGTTCCACAGCGGAATCTTCACTTCAGTATTCAGTTGACTTCTTGTACTTCCAGGCATAGCTGACTTGACTCAGCTCTTCCAGCCCTATCTATTACAATGAAAATTACAAGGAAAATGGGGTGCCAACTTCCTATTTTAAGTTTTACATGGCATTCATCAAAATCTATAAAATAAATTTTCCAACATGAGTGTCATCCACTATAAATGTTAAACTGGTTGGGGCTAAGCCTATCTGGCTTAGGGCTAAACGGGTTTTGAGTTAAACGGGTCACTATCTGACGGGCTGACATATTGCGAACCTAACTCTAATCCAACCGGGCTTCGGACTAAATAGGCCACTATCGGGCTACAAGCGAAAAAATTTAAAATTTTGTTTAAATTAAAACATGCGTAACATTATTATTAAACTAAACACTAAACTAGCTGATCCATAATAATAAAATCCACATAGTTTGTAGTTGCATAACACAAACAATATCTTAAAGTTCAAACACTCAAAATCAAACTTCGTAAATATAATCATACAAATAAGACACAAGTGCACTACTAGGTAACTACTAGTCAAATATCATCCTCATCAAATTTGATATTTTCTTGAACAAAGTATTATGTTCCATTTATTCTTCATCTAAAAAATATAAAACAACAAAAACAAATTATTAGTAAGAATTTATCTTTAAAAAATGCGTAATGAAGAATTAAAATATCTTTAAAAGTTAAATACTCACACCATAAAAACTAAAATCATCATGAGAATTAAGTAAGAGATAATATAAAATATTTAGAATATTATAGTAATATTTATATATATTTTTGGAAAAATGGGGGGCTAGGGGGTTAGCTGGTTAACCTACGGGTTGGCCCTAATGGGCCACGGGTTATACGGTCCGGGCCAATAAAGGCTCAGATTCAAACGGGCCAAAATAATTTGGTCTTAACCTCTTTTTTCAGTTTAAACGGTTCGAGTCGGTGGGCTCTGACCCTTTTAACATCTCTGTCATCCAGATCGGCCAGGCATTTTGGTCGATAGAAATGACCCTACCAATGGAAATCATCGAGTTGCTAACTGATCTGATGTTGTCAACCCCCCTTGCTCGTTGTTGATCTTGTCGGCGTCGATTTGAGAATTTAGGGTTCTTCGAATCTGCTCGAGTTTAATGCTCGTGAAGTTTCCCAATCCATTTTTGACCAATTCTAAGTAAACAATCATTTTCTCATCCATTACAACATGTTCTCCATTTACTTGGTTAGTAACCAGTTGCGAGTCACTCAGGAGAACGATCATGTGGGGTGGTCATTCCTATGTTTTGAAGTGTTTGGTGTGAAAAAAATGGGCCCTCTTTATTTATATAAAAAATTAAAAATAATTAATTAATCAATGTTACGCGAATTAATTACATTAATCACAACATAAAATAATTAAACATTATATTACAATTTCAAAGTTTCCAACTCATTAAAAATAGTGCTGCAAAAGAGATACTTAAATATCGTTACATCATATATTTAAAGGCAAAATAACCAATACATTAGTTATAAACAATTGATCTCCCTGCATTTTTTTAGCTTAGATTTACTTACATTTTTATCTGCAAAATTATTGACCAATCTTTATATTAGATAGCTCAAGTGGTATCAATACCCTTTGCCAGGGTGTTGTTCAGGGTTTAAACTCCGAGTCTTTCCATTTATTTGAGGTTGCAATTGGATAGAAGGATTTGAATTTGGGGAAATGATTTTAAATGACTCCATCTAAGATGAATTTGAGATCCTTTAAGATGACTCTCAATAGCTTACAAGGATTTGAAATCCAATATAAAATTACAACATCCAAACAATGTCAAAGAATTTATTATTATGGATTTGAAATCCTTAAACTCCAAATTCATCAACCCAAATGGAACCAAAGATTTATTTCCTCTTAAAACAATTCTAAAGAATAAAGGATTTTATTTTAGATAGAAGAGAAAGATGTCATAAGGAACAAAATAATAAATATAGATAAAATCCATGTTATAAGTGGTGAAATCAAACAACTAAATCTACCTATATATCTTAAATTTTAAAAGAAATTAAGCAAAAAAACTCAAGTGGTATCAATACCCTTTGCAAGGGTGTTGTTCAGGGTTTGAACTCCGAGTCTTTCGATTTATTTGAGGTTGCAATTGGATAGAAGGATTTGAATTTGGGGAAATAATTTTAAATGACTCCATCTAAGATGAATTTGAGATCCTTTAAGATGACTCCAAATAGCTTACAAGGATTTGAAATCCAATATAAAATTATAACGTCCAAACAACGTCAATGAATTTATTATTATGGATTTGAAATCCTTAAACTCCAAATTCATCAACCCAAATGGAACCAAAGATTTATTTCCTCTTAAAAAAATTCTAAGGAATAAAGGATTTTATTTTAGATAGAAGAGAAAGATGTCATAAGGAATAAAATAATAAATATAGATAAAATCCATGTTATAAGTGGTGAAATCAAACAACTAAATCTACCTATATATCTTAAATTTTAAAAGAAATTAAGCAAAAAAAACTCAAGTGGTATCAATACCCTTTGCAAGGGTGTTATTCAGGGTTTGAACTCCGAGTCTTTCCATTTATTTGAGGTTGCAATTGGATAGAAGGATTTGAATTTGGGGAAATGATTTTAAATGACTCCATCTAAGATGAATTTGAGATCCTTTAAGATGACTCCAAATAGCTTACAAGGATTTGAAATCCAATATAAAATTACAACATCCAAACAACGTCAATGAATTTATTATTATGGATTTGAAATCCTTAAACTCTAAATTCATCAACCCAAATGGAACCAAAGATTTATTTCCTCTTAAAAAAATTCTAAGGAATAAAGGATTTTATTTTAGATAGAAGAGAAAGATGTCATAAGGAATAAAATAATAAATATAGATAAAATCCATGTTATAAGTGGTGAAATCAAACAACTAAATCTACCTATATATCTTAAATTTTAAAAGAAATTAAGCAAAAAAACTCTTGCTACCATGAGAGATAGAACCCATGACTTCAAAGAAAAAGAGAACAACATTCACCGCTAGACTAAAGAGCTTTTTGACGGAAGAAAACAATACTATTTTTAAGATCCAAATATAGTGGAAGATCGACCATTGAAAAAATAAACAAAGGAATTGGGAAATGGGGGCTAAAAGAGAATCGATCACAGGACCTCGGGTATGCAAAAAATAGGACAATCCGCTAGGCTGAACATCAATTATAGTAAATGTTTTAGGATTTATTCAACATATCGACATTTTACACTTTTAAATTTAAAAAAAACAATCGGCCATCGGGGGTCCTCACCGGAGGGGCCTGTCTTGCGCGCCGCTGATCGCTTCCAGAACGGCTCGCTGTGGGCACCAAGGACCTTGTCGTCTTTAGTCTCGCCACCACTGCCTCGTACCACGCCTCATTATTTGTGGCAGGAAATGAAAGTGTGGGGTTGAGCAAAAATACCTTTTGGTTGGTGAGATGATCACCACTCCGGCTTCCAAACATTCTTGGGTGGATGACCCGCCAGTGTAGACCATCCATGGTTGTTGGTTGATGCCTCGTCAAACACAACAACCAGAGTGAATTCGGCCACATAGTCGGCTAGAATTTAGGCCATGATTTTTTTCGGGGCACATATTGAATATCATATTGCCCAGCTCCACCGACCATTTGGGCAAACAATATGAGGCATTCGGCCTTTTGAAGGGCCTGCCTTAGTGAGAAACTGGTGAAGACTTCAATTTGATTGGCTAAGATATGTGGTCTCAACTTTCTGGCAGACACGACTAAGGCGTACGCCATTTTTCCATCGCGGGGTATCTCAACTTGCATCATGAAGCGATTGACTTATGTAGTTGACCGATTGTTGGTTTTAGTTATCTGTCCTGATGAGGACAACATCGAGTGCTTGGTCATACATGGCCAAATACAGTTATAAACTCTCCCATGATTCAAGTTTGGCCTAGATCAGGGAACTCCTCGAAAACACTTTGAGGTCTTCCAGTGCCTTCTAACACTCATTTATTCTTCTTGATCATTTCAAAAAAAAATATGGTTTACATTTGTCGAAAGAACGAGAAATGAACTTGTTCAAAGCGGCCACCTTTCTAGTAGGCGATGCACTTCTTTGACCCTCTTTAGGGGTTGCTTTGCCATGATAGTATGGATTGGCATCGATTCTGCTGTGGCTAATCAAATAGCCCAAGAATATGTCTGATCCACCCCAAAAGTACACTTCTTTAGGTTTAACTTCTTTGTTGACATCGGAATCCAAGGACTCCATGTGTCAAACAACAAAGTGTTGCCTTGTGAGTTAGCAATCGACATAAGTAGGGAAAAGAATTGAAGACAAGACAAGAATACGATAAAAATGTATTGATACGACCCAAATCGGGCGTATGCCTATTTAATTAACCCGTGCAATAAATCTCTTAAAAGCTTTTGATAAGAAAAATAGTCAATCATTTTGTCACTAATGTGGGTATTTATCATTGAAGATACTCTATACATGTAGTGCTACAAGGTGTAGGCTTGATAATCACTAGAGAGTGTTGTCCAATTAATACCCTGATCCTAATAAAAAAAAGTGTCGGTCAAGTGATTTGAGTGGAATTTGATGGGCATTAACTTCTAACACGAATTAAATGTGATCCGACTCCCCTGATATCCACTGCTATCCCATTGAGTTAGGGCTTCTGCTATCCCACAATAGTCCTGGTTGATTGTTCGAACCCGCCTTTCTCGGAGTTGTGAAGTGGAAAATTCAGATCGGGAACACGTCATGATCCCCAAGTTGAGTCTTCAAGTGGAACATACATGTCTTGTTGTCCCTTATTCAACTTGGTTTGACGTCAGACCGAGTGTAACACACATAAATTATAAGAGCTATTTTCTTATCCTACCATAATTTATAAAATATAATATTTGTAATATCTATGGTACAATTATTTGTACACAAGAAACAGTTCACTAAACCTTGCAGTTTTATGTAATGCCGAAATTTCTGTTAGAAACAGGGCATGCAAATATTTTTGATAGTTTGAAAGGGGAAAAAAGGCCAAAAAAACAAAACAAAAAACACGAAATGAAAGCCCACGTATACAATTGTTTTGAAAGTTTTTACTACCCCAATATACAATTGCTATGAAATTCTTAAAAATAAATACACTACTCACTTTCAATTTTCCACTCATCCATCATATTCAATACTTAAAAAGTGTATTACACTAATTCATTTCCTCAAAACACTGTTCACTGACCAAAATTTCCAATCACCAACCGCATACAATATCATATCAACCGTCATGATTAGACACTTTTTTTTTTTTAATTCTTACATTACATCTAATCGTCACTCGAAAATTATTTTTTTTAAAAAAGTAAGATTTTATTATTATGCTCTGACAATAAGAGAAAAGGAAAAAGAAAAGGAAAGAAATGAAACAAAAAACCAAATTATCAATTCTCAGCAAAACAAGACAAACCAATGCACAATGAACACTCACCGCAACTCACTAGTCTCAAACCATACAGCTATGGGATGATTAAAAAAACTACAATTGAGATCTAGTCTAATTACGTAATCTTTCAAAATTACAAACACTCACCTCTTGAGGATGCACTGAGAGAGCAATTTGTAAGATAAAAACAAATGTCAAGGGAATATTTGTAACTTTAAAAGATAACCAGTTTTTTTTTTTTTGTAATTAGGGGGGAGATCTTGTAATCAACCCTACAGCTAATAAGCAGTTCCATTTTCTCTCCTTTATCTCCATAATCAGCATACTCAGCCAATCTCAGTTCAACATACAGTTAAGCATTACAGCAACACCAAACACTAATATATGAATTCTGAGGTACTGCATCGAAACAAGTCAACTATTAGAACAAGGGATCTGTCTTCTCTACAGCACAATTGAGTTCCTGAACTATTACAAATACTTGACAATATTAGCATATAACAAAAAGGCAGCACTCAGCGTAAAAACCAGAATTCTTATTTTTTGGCATATGAGATGGCCATGGGATTCTGGGAAGTGATTTTGAAGCCTTGAAGGTCTTGCATGGCAACTGAAGACTGTGAATCATCTTCAAATTCTACAAAGGCAATACCTGGCTTTGCTTCGACCATCCGAACTTCTCTAAATCCAGGATACTGTTTGAAAAGCAATTCCAGCATCATACTATTTGTTTCGTACGGTAGGTTTTGTATGAAGAGTATGTTGTTGGGCTCAGTAGCTGGTTCTTGTGTGCCTGGCTTTCCTTGCCGAGAGGCAGCCTGCAATACCATAACCCGTACTGAGTTTTGTTCACAGAAACGGTTGCACAAAACCAACAAGTGAAAGCCAAAAAAAAACCACGAGTATATGGGCAACTGAAGAATCAAAATAAGAGGGTGTTTGGTTATAAGCTCTTCAAAACATTTTATACGTTGTTTGAGAGCTTACAAGCTCTTGGAATTTGTCCGGTAATTTTTCTGAAAGAGCTTACAAGATAATAAAAAAAAAAAGAAAGAAAAGTTGTTTAGTAGCTTATAAGTTGTTTTTAAAAAAAAGGGATAAGGATATCCCACTTTTCTTCCAAAAAAAAAAAAGGAAAATTCTTATTTCAACCTCCCCCTTTAATTTTAACTATTTTAATTACAAAACTGTCATTAGTAAAGACGCACTTGGGATAAAGAAGACGCCTCATGGTCCAAGTCTCACATTCATTTAGTTAATCCATAACAATAGCCAGTGTTTAGTGTTTCCTGTCTTTTTTAACTTTTAGGGATAACAGTGTCACTCAGAATGATGGAATGGCTCTGTCTGCCAATATAATGTATAAAGGCAAAAATTGTTGCTTAATTTCATCAGAAGCCAGCATCAATGCTCAGACAACCAACCGTAACCATCTTAGAGACAAGATGACTTTGGCAGATATTTTTGGTAGGTAAAAGTAATTTTCATTCAAGTGAAGCAAACTTACAGCTGGGCCTCCGTTACTATCAGCTCTGGGACCATTAGCACTGCCAGTTTGCTGACTTTCATCGACACGTCTCTTCTTGTCAGCTGGGTAAACCAAGAAAAATTTGTTGCCAGACAATATTATGCAAATGAGTTAGTAGGCCATAGTGAAATGAAATGGCTTTACTAAAGCTTCTAAAGTCAACGCAAAATTTTGTTATCTACGCCATACAAGAGAACTAAGTACCACCATATCTAGGTATAACTTAAAAACGAATAATCCACATTCAGTCACTTTTTTTGGCCAAACTTTCAATCAGGGGTAGACTTTGAGGGAACTATTAGTCTTATTATGATCTTGCTGCATAACCACACTGCAACACACTTTAACAATTACCATCATACCCCAGGGAAATTTCTGTTTAACAAAATTGAGATTCCAATTGTGCTCTGTTAGAACAATCCAGGAAGATTCTCGAAACACTGAAAAAATAAATAGAAATAATTGAACATCATAAACTAGACGGATTAACAATCGTATGACATGCTGACTGAGTCATTCATGTTTCCGGGAATTTCTCCTCGTATATGCTTTCACTTATTCTACAGGATAACACCAGTTCATGCAAAGTCATGCAATTTAAAATGATTCAAGTCCTTGAACTAGATATGCCTCTTTGACCACCATGAAGACCACTTAGAAATAATGCCCATAATCCAAAAAAAACATCAATCAAGCGCATACAAACATGATAGGCGAGCCACTGAAACTTTTAAAATTTCATATCTTCCAAGTGAATACATTATGTTAAGCAATAAAAATAATAGAGGTAGAGAAGCGAAAGGAAGAGAATCGACTTAGCTTGACAGAAGATTCACCTTTTTCCTCTTGCTTCTTTTTCTTGTCATAGGTACCATCTGCTTTAGCAATACAATCTGATTTTGATTTAGCATATTGTATCCTCTGCATTGCAAGTATCAAATACATTTATTGGTTGGGTTTTCTAGTAAGAAAGAAAAGATTGCTACAACCTAAAATGATAGCAAATAATTTTTTCGATTATAGTGGCAGATAAAACAAGTAAAGAGACAAACTTCGTGTATAGTGATGAATTTACTAGGGGTGGCAATTCGAGTCGTGTTCGGGTTCGCGGGTCGTGTTGAGACATGGTAATTACATAAATTTGCCCAACCCGAACACGACCCGTTTAATTATTCGGGTCAGATGGGTCAACCCGAACACGACCTGTTTAATACACGGGTAACCCGAACACGACCCGAAATGACCTGTATATTTTTTAACCTTGAATAAATCTTTTATTTATATTGATAAAATGATAATTTTGGGTTATTTATATATAGAATATTAATAAATATTAAAAATAATACTGAAATTTCTTATTTAAACGGGTTAAACGGGTTTAGTGGGTCATTTCAGGTCAACCCGAAACTGACCCATTTATTATTTGGGTTAAATGGGTCTGACACGATTATGACCCGAATAATAAATGGGTCAACCCTAACCCGCTTATATCGTGTTAGGTTCAGGTCGTGTTTTCGTGTCATGTCGGAGATTGCCACCCCTAGAATTTACCACCGTAATTTCACATAGATACCGAACTCAGCAAGCAATAAATAATTCTCCAAAAAAACAAGGGCTTTTAAATATATGCCACAAATTAGTCTGGCACCATGAGAACACAACAGTTTAGCTAATAACAAAAGTAATTAGTTCATAAGTGGCAGACTCCATCTAACACCATTATAGTCTCAAACTGATGCAAAGACACAAGGGTAAAATGGGAGGAACAAAAGGAAGAAATTAAAATATACAGTTTACATATGGATCTGGCTACTACATGATATTAATAACAATTAAACTACAATGCTCTAGTTCCACACATAAAAATCATGCAGAGCAGACTCACACATGCACGTACTCACCATAGGTTTATCATAAAACGGAAAGTTCTGCTACTGCTGCTGCTACTACTACCACTACATAATATTAATAACAATTAAACTACAATGCACTAGTTTCACACATAAAAACCATTCAGAGCAGATTCACACATGCACGTACTCACCATAGGTTTGTCATAAAACGGAAAGTTCTGCATTTGTCGTACTGCATTGCTTGCAGCTGGCACTTCACTGAACACAACCCATGCCTGCCCACGAAGCTTGGCAGTTTTCAATGCAACAATGTCCAAGATCCTCCCATACTGCGAGAACAAGGCATAAAGAGATCTCTTCAACTCTGTCCAAAGTATTAAAGACAGGGAAGGCATCAACATCAGACGATAATTCATCAACCTTGAGATAATAATAGAGCAATAATAATAATATTAATAATCTAAGCCCTTTATCTAAACACATTGTGTAAAATAATCAGTGATTTCTGGATTTTTGAGTGCATTACTTGCAAGGTTAGCTTAAATGCTGCCAGGTATGACAACACTTTGCTACAGTTTCATAGCTGATAAAGGTATGACAAACACAACTAATGACGCAACTGAGTGAAATATAGAGTAGGATGAAGGAAACCAAAGTAATATGAGAATAGAGACCCCAATTATGAAGACGTCATGGAAATATGGCACCCTCTAAAACAAGTAAAAGCAAAGAGGCTGTGGGCAGTGAAGATGCCAAAGATTTTGGATATAGATTGCTGAGAACTTAGTCACTTATGAATAATTACTATACCAGCTTCAATGAGAAAATTGTGACATCCAGGTTTATATTCAATTTAATTTTATCTTGGTGATGCTTGCTAGTATACTTAATTTTTATATTTTTAGTTCACACATCAAATAGTCCTGGTATTTTCATTTAGGTAGAACCTGACATACTTAAATACTCATCAACTTGCATAGATGATAATATCAAGAGAGTCATGTAAGTTGGCACATAAGCACTTCTTTTGATATCTGATATTATCTTCTCAAGGCTCTTTTTTTTTTTTCAGTTGAATTCGATTATGTTCTCCTCTTTCTATAGCAACAGACAACCTACAAATAAGCGGAGTTCATGAGCTACTCGGGTTATAATTTCTTTTCCTTGACACTAAGCTGAGTTTGCAGGTCGTAAACTATTCCTCTCATGGTAAACTCAGCAAAACATATCAAGACGTGAATTCCACCAGTTATGAGCTTGATCATAAGCATAAGATCACCATCATTAGATTTTTCCAATATTCTTTGACAACTATACCCCCATCCCTCCCTCCGCCCTCTCATAATATATTCTGTTGGTTCAAAACAACATTCATGTGCCAACACTATTGATGATAAACCATTGAACTGAAAACTCAGGATACAGACTCAGAAAATGATATTAAGAAAATGATATAAAAACTTTCCAATTTCAATCCCAATGGACCAATCCCATGGCATAAATGCACAATGCACAGTGTGAGTAACTCACTCAACTACATTGACGGAAGAAGAGATTCATTGTTGACGAGGGCACACGCTATTAACTCTTTTTGTACTTAACTCACTAAAAAAATCATGACAAATATTACACCTTCAACACTACTGCACACACTATAACCAGAACTCCGAACGCAAGAGTTCTACATCTGCAATATGAAGATCTGTACGCTTGCGGGCAGCAAAAAATGCCCACTAAGAAGTAGCTACAGCTATTGCAGGAAATATCAGCCAAAACTAACACTCCAGCCAATGACAAAAATTCAAACACAAAAAAAAAAAAAAAAAAAACGCACAGTTATAAAATCTTGTCTTGACAATTCAACGATGACTTTTCAAGATTTATAACTTTGCGTACAAATCCTAAGTTTTAGCTAGAGGGAAAATGGACCTTCTTTCTTGACTTTCTCGTTGAGATTCTTGATGTATATGGTCTGGTTAGGAGGTATATCACTCGTAAGCATCTTCGCCGCCGTCAACCACCACGAATTTACCTCACCGTCGCTTTGGGTTAGTGCCCTAATAAAAGAAAATGGAGGAAAAGCACTTCAAAGAAATTTGGCGGTGTGATCAAATAATATTTGGTGGGCCGAATAACTAATGGGCTTTCAAATGGGTCATATCATGCATTATTGGATTGCCGTAGATCCGCTTAAATTGGATCATTTTTGTAATAACTTGGGCTGTGTATTGTTACATATCTGAAGATGTTTCTTCAGATATGTTTTAAAAAGAAGATGTTTTACAGAAATTCCCGCATATAGCCATATACCATCTTTCTAGGGAAAAAAGACCACCCTACGCTCCCCTTTTTTTTTTTTTTATGATATTTTTACGCTCCTATCTCTTTTCTATATTTATACACTTTTTTCGATTTTTTTGGTTCATGTATTGTTTTCTATATTATTTCTATTGTTTCTTATTTATTTCCATGTTGTTAATATTATTTATTGGTTGTTTCTACGTTGTTTCAATATTTCAATGCGACATTTTACATATTTTTACGCTCTTTTTTGTTCATGTATTGTTTTCTATATTATTTTTGTTGTTTCTGGGTTGTTTCTATATATATTATTTTCAATGTTGTTTCTTTGTTATTTTCGATGTTACAATGCAACTTTTACCTATTTTAGACTAATTTTGTTCCTATGTTGTTTTCCAAATTGTTTATAGTTTTCAATATTGTTCTATTATTTTGTGGTTGTTTCCATGTTATATTTGATGGTTCAATGCATTAGATCAAAAATTGAATTATGTTTTTTTTATTCTTTTGTTGTTTTTAATATTATTTTCAATGTGTTATGTTTTAATATGTGTTGTTTGAGTGCAAATTTATTGGTTGTTTATAGAATTCGAGTATAAAATTGATTATTTAATTATGACTGTATTTTCCTGAAATTTTATTAGCGGAAACATGTTCAGAACAACCTTGAAACAACATCAAGAAATCCGCAGAAAAATATGTGAGTGTAAAAAAAATCCAAAAAGTACGGGAGAGTAAAATGTCCGGAAAAAAAAAACCTGAGTGTATAAAAATGTCCTTTTAATTGTGTCTTTATCCCAATGTTTTAACTTTTAAAGAAATACTTAGGAAAAGTTGTAAAAATTTCTAAGGGTGTTTTGAGAGAAAAATATGTTGGTAGGGAAATTGATTGTACCTTATGGTTGAGTATTTATAACCAAGTGCAATTATTGACTTGGGATCAAATCCCACTAGTCTCATCCTTCCGAAGACCTTGTACTCAAAAACAATATTTGTAATTAATTATCTTTAAGCAAATAATTGTTTTTGGATATATATATATATATATATATATATATATATAGGATATGGATCCAATGGGTCATCCCAATTGGGGTAAGTCCATAGGAACCAATCCTAACCATAGATTAATATTTGTTGTGGTCCAGATTTTTAGGGAGGGTTTATATTTATTTGTTTGTTTCAGCAACTAAGAAGAGTAGGGTGGTCATTTTACAATATAATCGATTATTGAGATTTGATGAGATCTCAATCACGCTCAATTTTCTTCCCCTTCACGCAACACGTGCTTTTAGTTTTTTAGTAACCCATATTCGCTCATATTCACGTTTTTTTCTTCAACGTATTCTGTTATTAACTGCTAATGTAATATAATCATATTGCAGTATAACCATATTGCATGTGTAATTTAATCATATTTGTGTTGCATATGTAGTGTATATTTGTTGCTTATGTAGTATAGAGTTGTTGCTTATTACTTGCTTATTTAGTTAATGTATTTGTGTTGCTAATGTAGTGTATATTTGTTGCTTATGTAGTATGGTTTGTTGCTTATGACTTGCTTATGTAGTTAACGATTCGTGGTGCATACATAGTGTATATTTGTTGCTTATGTAGTATAGGCTTGTTGTTTATGTAGTATGGGTTTATTGCTTATGACTTACGTAATTAATGTATTTGTAGTGCATACGTAGTGTATATTCATTGCTTATGTAGTATAGTCTTGTTGCTTATGTAGTTTGGGTTTGTTGCTTATGACTTGCTTATGTAGTTAATGTATATGTGGTGCATACGTAGTGTATATTCGTTGCTTATGTAGTATAGGTTTGTTGCTTATGACTAGCTTATGTAGTTAATGTATCGGCGTTGCATATGTTATGTATATTCGTTGCTTATGTAGTATAGGTTTGTTGCGATTTTTGTTGGAACTATTTTGATTCTATAACACACATTTATTCCGTAGCTTTAATGGTATATAAAGCACTATGACACATGTATACATTCAACAAAGTACATCTTCATAAGCAACCTTCGAATCGTAGTCGAGTTCTAGCAACTATGATTTAATTGTCATAATTTTTTCACACAAAGAGTGCGTTGAAGAATAAGGAGAAAGGATTTGTCGCGTTGAAGTAGGATGAGGATTGTTCGCGTTGATTTTGCTATTAGATTTGGAAGGATTACATGATCACAATAGAATCAGTTGAATCCCATTAATATTAGGCTATTTTGGAGGATGATTAATTTACTCTCGTATTTAATTAACTAGCTTGTAATCAGTAATTTTGCCTCATAAATCGCAACCTTTGAAAAAAATTGGATATGTGGTAGGATTGGTCCTCATGGACTCACCCTATTAATGTGGTCTCATATAAGATATATTTGATTTTGACCACACAAAGAAAAAAGGTCCATGTGATGTTTATGGTCTTAAATGATTGATTGATTTTATAATATTAGAATTTAGTAACAAGTAAGAAAATTAATTATATAAAATATTTATCAATTTTCATTAAGATGCTTTATTATATTTTGAATTTAAAACAAAAAGAGAAAGAAAATGTGTAGTCGAAGCTAATCGATATAGGTATTGGACACGGGTATGATATGATGCGGATGAGCAAATATGTCACTTTTTGAATTTTTAAGGATACGAATAAAATATATATTCATATAAATTATATATTTTTATATTATGGAAAATATAGACGTAATAAGTTCAATTAAAAAATAATGTTTCAAACATAAAAAACTAAAAATTTGCAAATATTCAAATCTGAAGTGTGATAACTCACAAACACACACATAAAATATGTTGAAAATATGAGCAATAGAGTAAATTCTATCACTTCCCATTTGTGAATTTATAAGAATTCATATGGATATGACTTTTTTTATTATTATTGTTATTATTGTTTTTTAGTTGGATACTATAGATATGTATATATGGAGTATCGGATAAAATATCATATCTGATACATATCCAATACAGGTACGTCATTTTCATAGAAGTGTGTATTTCCTAGGTAGTATGTAAAGGAGTATCTACAAATAGGGATAACAAGGAATAAGTCTTTATCTACAAATAGGGATGACAAGAAATCATTCTTGGGTCGTGTCTATTTAGGCTCAAAACCTGACCTACCAATATTTTTAAGAACTCGAATCCAAACCCGTCTCAAACACTAATCTTGTGGATAGACTTTTATATCCGCTAGTCTCATTTCATAATTTAAAAATATAAAATTATATATTTTTAAAATACTTTAAAACTTTCTAAAACTATGTTTCTCTATGGAAAAATTCATAATATATATGCACAATAAATTCTTAGATCATAAAATATAAAAGGGTGGGTCAATTGGGGTCCGTAATGAAATATCCACACATACTTACACTATTTAAATCAACACCAAATGGGGTTGGTCTAGGGCGAACCAAGTTTTTACCAGGACTCATAGTCATTCATAATTAGGAAAAATACAAAGACAAAAAGAAATGTAATTGTTGTTGGAAGAATTGGATGGAATTGTGCATCTTGGCATAATTTTCTTGGACCTATTTATTCAATAATGAAGAACATATTTAACTCCAAATTTATTCTTCATGAAATTTCATAATGTTTAATTTTGTAACACCTAAGTGAGAAAGTGAATGTACTTGAAACTCAGCTAGTCATGGAGGAGTGAGAGTGTGGATGCTCCAAGTCATGGGGTAGTAGGAAGTTAATGTGGGTAAATCTTGAAGTCTATAAAAAATGGTCCAATTTTTTCGCAATCTACACACAACTCCAATCCAAAAAGTCTTGTCTTTCTTTGCTTGATATTTGACTTCTAGTACTTAGTGATATAGTTCAAACACTTTGTTCAGTTCGTCGAGATTGAGCTAATCCAGTATTTTCGTATTATCCTGGGAAACAAACGTTCGGAGTAAGGAACGAATCTGTTTTAAGGATAGTATGTTCAACACACGATTCAGGTTAATTTATTTTTTATTGTACTTCTGTAATTCCGTTTATTACAAATTACTTTTGTTATTATGTAATTTGTAGTTAATTTTTATTCTGTAATTCCATACAAATTATACTAGAAATATACTTCTAATTTTTCTACAAACTTAAAAGAGATTCATATAAAATTTTAGTACAGTTTGGTTGTTAATATAATCTGGAATTGTACGCTAAGATTGCAACTTTCAGTTTACTAATTTGATAATTGAATTCTGTTAATGCTATTATCTTAGCAACCTGAAAAAAACTATTTTTTTCTACTCTTGGCATTTGGAATTAACTTCAATATCATTTTGCAATTGTAACTTTACATTGGTTTACTGAATCATTTGGTAAATTGTTTCATTGCATTTTGCTGCCATAAAATAAAAAAAATTAATTGCCTTGTTAATCATTCTGTTGGTTACGAAATTTCATAGATTATGCATAGGTGATTGTTCCTTTTGTTAAAGAATTTTGTTTAATTCTTTATTATATGTGCTTTGTTTATATATATATATATATATATATATATATATATAGAGGAAAGATCAAGTGAGACCATGTCTCTAGGTGAGACACAATGGACTAATCTCAACCATCCCCCACTATTAATCAATGAGTATGATTTAATGGATAAAAAATATATTAAAATATTAATTTAATCAATATAAGGGTACTAGGGTAAAATAACATAACAAGTTAGTTACAAAAAAATGGAATCAAATCTCTTTTCTCTCATACATCTCCCAATTTCCCCAATCTCACATCTCTTTCTCTCTCTCTCATTCCTCCATTAACGCAAATAAAGAAAATTGTGAAGAACTCGAAAATTACAGTTCATGAAAATTACAGAGAAAAAGCAAGAAAAATCGGTGCAATATTACAGAAAATAACAAACAAGTGAGTTCGAAAAATTAAATATGCAACCAAACTCAACTAAATATGCATTATCGAAAACTATCTATGCGGCGTAAAAAACTAATATGTAGTACAAGATATCCAACTATGCAAGACATCATAAACTATGCAACAAAATCAACTAACTATGTATTATCTAGAAACTATCTATGCATTATGGAATAACTAAATATGCAAAGACATTATGTAACATCCCATTTTTATAATTTCCAAAAGCAACATCCCATTTTCATAACTAACTATACATTATATTGAACCTATCTATGCAGGTGTAGTATAACTACATATGCGAAGACGTTATATTCAATTATGTCTTGTTTTTAAAAAAAGTGCCAACAAAATAACTAAATATGCATTATTTGATGTCTAATTATGCAGTAGAAGTTAACCCTAACTATGTAAAATAAAAATATTTGGAAAGAAAACAGTTCCTTAAAATCCGCGACAAAATCCAGTGAGTGTCAATTTGACCCATAAAATCATTTGGGACCACTAATTTGAATTACAAAATTACAATATTACCCTTAAAATCAGCGAAAATTAGGAAATAATTAAAAAAC
This sequence comes from Rehmannia glutinosa, assembly GCA_016081115.2. Taxonomy (NCBI): domain Eukaryota; kingdom Viridiplantae; phylum Streptophyta; class Magnoliopsida; order Lamiales; family Orobanchaceae; genus Rehmannia; species Rehmannia glutinosa. Next base: position 105,814,152 of record CM071936.1, read on the forward strand.
TCGAATTAGTCACATCCCTTCATTTTTTAAGATCAATGGGTAAGATGAGTCCACACTGCCTCACCTAGAGAGGGTGGTCTCATTTGAACCAAAATATATATATATATATATATATGAATGAGATCTTGTATGTCACCTTCTTTGTAAGCGTGTGGATTGATCCTATTCATCCATTCCTTTTATTCAATGGTTTAGATGCCTATTAAAAGTACATAATTTACCAATTAATTAATAGGTGAAAATGACATAATAGTAACTAGCAAAATGGTGTAACAACCTCTGCCATAATCACGCCCCTACAATCAAGGGAGTGATGAATATCACGTTTCCATAACAGAAATCACAGAATCACCACAAACCCTCTTCCTTTTTCTATTAGATTCCGTTTTATACTTTTCAAAAATCAGTACATTAGAATCTATAAGTTTTAATTGTGAATTATTGTGTACAATTACATTATTCAACATGCTACTAACTATGTGTCAAATTGCTATTAACTGTGCACTATTTCATCACTAACTATGCACCAAAGATTTTGTCTTTAAATTTATATATTTTTATACAGGATAATGGTGCACGTATGTTGTGTTTTTGGTGCACGGATAATAAAATGATGTACAATTAGTCATAACGAATCAACATTATATTATGAATATGCACTACAAGGCCATTAAAACTGTGCATTTTAAAATGTACTATGGAGATCGACAAAATGCATCATAACAGTACTAATTATGCACCAAATAATTTACTAAATATGCACTACAACAATCATTACATTTGCATATAAAAAATGCGTTGTGGAAAGCATATATACATCAACATGGTGCTAACTATGTGCCAAAATGCTATTATCTGTTCACTACTTCATCACTAACTATGCACCAAAAAACCACAGTTGTGAAAAATAACATAATTTGCATCAATATAATAATAAATATGCACCAAAATATTATTAAATGTGCATTAGTATTAAACATGCAAATTTCATGACTGAACTATATACATACATTCAAATTATAGTATTAACACAGTTAAAATTACATCACCAGTCAAAAACAAACTACACTAAAAACGACATAGAACATACTCTTAAAAAAATCCAATTTTCAATTACAAAAGAACATCCCAAAGATAAAGAGGTATAGTGGAGATAAAGGGGCGAGAATAACGGTTGAGAGATTTTTAAAATGGAGGAGAGTGCATATTAGTGAAAGCGAGAACAAAATTATAAATCAAATCTCTTGAAAACCACTTGAGATGATGGATTACCAAAAAACCGAAAAAGTAATCAATATAAAAGACAAGTTTGCCCTTAATGGGCGAATAATAAAATAAAAAAACAAAAAATCAAAAATCGAAAAAAATAACCATAGGATTTATAAATTAATGGATGTGATTAGTCCACACCGCTTTACAAGAAGCCCCGCCACATTTGATCCTATGCTTATATATATATATATATATATATATATATATATAGAATTTAGATCCGGTGGTCCATATAATTTAAATAAGTACATGAGACCAAATGCGAGCTACCGACCTCTTTTTTTAACGATGCATATTTATTGATTTTTATTTTAGTTTATATTCAATTAATGGTTGTTAAGGATAAGTAGGTAATTTTGTTTGAATATCGATTAAAAATGGGAGTTATTTTTGGTAGTGCCCGTTCACATTCAGGATTTTTGAGATTTGTTTGAAATCATATCTCCGACCTTATCCATTTGTGAGAATATGTTGCTTATTGAAGACAAATATGTTGCTTATTGAAGACTTGCTTTTTGGATATATTTGAAATCGTATCTTTGAAATTCTCTCTTTCGTTTCACAGCCAAACTTGCAATTAATATTGGCGCATTCCGTTGTGCGAAATATGTTGCTTATTGAGGATAAATATATTGCTTATTTAGGCAGACAATGTTGCAACCACAAACTATTCCCTTTGATTTATCTTTTTATATATATGTAATTATGTTGCTTATTTGTGTCAACTATTTTGCTTTTCAAGGACAAATATGTTGCTTATTTAAAGCATAATGTTGCTAAGTAAGTATGTTGTTTTTTTATGGATCGTTGCTTTTTGAAGACAATTATTTTGCTTATTTGAGTAGACAATGTTTCTAAGATGGGTGCAAATCTGTTGATTTAAACAGGTCATATGTCTTGTATATATGTATTTTTGTTGCTTTTGTATGACAACCGTGTTGCTTATTGATGACAAATATGTTGCTTAGACATTGTATATATGTTGCTTATAACTATTACGTAATTTTGCTATGGTTTTAGATGGTAAGATAACATCTATGTTGTTGTGTGTAACTTTCCTAATTTCATGGGATATGATAGATTGGTTTGGACTAATATATCATCTTTATCAATTTAATTAGATATTTTTATATATTTTAAGCATATTTATTATTAGTCATTGAAATTTGTTGATCTGTGGTCCAGATTTGGTCTTGCGTACTTACCTAGGACATTGGTCTCATATAACCCTTCCCATATATATATATATATATATATATGTTGAATGCACTCTAGTATATTTGCTATACTAACCTTGTTTGTTGTAAGAATTGAGTTGGTCCGATCTTTATTAATTTGGACTAATAAAATAAACACTCTGTGCAAATTTGGACTGGAAGAAAATCACATTGGATCTTATAATAAAACTTGAACAATTTTTAGTAAATTTATTTTAATCGGGTTTATTCTGATTGATTGAAGTACTAAACTTCTTATATTCTCTGTTTCAAAAATGGCATCTGATTAAAACAGTGGTGAGTCTAACCCCGTGGATCCAACTCCGGCTTTTGTAGCCAATCTCATGCTTAACGTGTTGGTTAATCATGGAAAAAAAATTGGAAAAATTTAACGGCTTAAACTTTAAGTGGTGGAAGTAGAAGATGCTCTTCTACTTGACCACCTTGAACTTAAGACGGTTCTTGATCAAGATCCTCCATATCTTAGTGAGAATGAGACCGATGCACAAGCGGTTAGTTTGATGCATGAAATATGCCGATTTCTTATGTAAGACTTATGCAATGAAGGCCTTGTAGATTCGATGTACAACATGTATAACTCGACTAAAATCGCTAAGGAATTATGAGTCTTTGGACCATAAGTATAAGATCGAGGATGCCGGTTCAAACATCGCTGTCGCTTAGATTATAAAATGGTGGACTAAAAATGGTCATCGGTCAAGTACAAGAACTACAAGTAATCATTCATGATATTCATGCCGAGGGAATGGTTCATAGTGAGACTTTCTAAGTGGTCGACTTCACATTAAAGAAATTATCACAAACCAGAGAGACTTCAATAGCTATTTGAAAACATAAACGAAAAGAAATGAATGTCACTTAACTTGTGGTCGACTTCACATTAAAGAAGACAACAAGAGTTATGAGAAAACGCCATTCAATCCTAAGGTGGCTAAAGCCAATGTTTTTGAACATGGGTAAAGTTCCAAAGACGAGAATGAATCTAGTTTGTGCGGAAAATGGGTTAAGTTGGGACCCAAATGAGGCGTTTCCAAAAAGAAGTTTGAAGAATAATGCTACCATTTTGGCGGCAAGGTCACAAGGCTTTTGACTATAATTGTGGATTGACTGCGTGCCACTAGGATCATATGTTTTGTTAAAGAAATATTTAGTTCCATCGAGCGGATAAAGAAGATGAGAAATTGTACATGGAAAATTCACTACTTCTCGAGGTCAATGAAAAGAGAAAGTTGTTTTGAGGATGGCGAGGCGAAGGAGCTAACTCTCAACGATGTGTTGTTTGTGCCGAGAGATTTGCAAGAATTTGGTGAATGAGTCGCTTTTAGATAATCATGATTTCGCATTGTTATTGAGTCGGGTTTTTACTTTAATTAAAAATGGAATGTTTGTAGGCAAGGATTATGCATCCGATTGGCTATTTAAGCTCAAAGTAATGGTTGTTAAACCAAAAATCAATGAAATGAATAACTCTTTTGTTTACTTGCTCGAGTCTTCCAATTTATGGCATGGTAGACTATGGCACATTAATTATGATACTCTATGTAGATTAATTAACTTGAATTATATACCAATATTCCACATTGATTTCAAGCACAAGCGTGAGACTTGGTGAGGCAAAGTTAACAAGGGCATCATTTAAAAATATTGGAAGAAATAATGAACCGCTATATTTAATTCATATCGATGTATGTGATTTAAAATCAACACAAACACACAATGGCAATAAGTACTCATTACTTTTATTGATGATAATACAAAACTTTGTTATGTGTTTCTTCTTAAAAATAAAGATGAAGCTATAGAGAAATTCATTCTCTATAAAAATAAAGTTGAAAATCACTCAACAAAAAAATTAAGGACTAAGAAGTGATCGTTGAAGTGAATATGGAACATTGTTTTTGAATTTTTGTGTCCAACACGAATTAGACACAAAACAACACCTTATTCACCTCAACAAAATGGTATTGCGAAAAGGAAAAATGGTATACTTAAATAAATAAAATGCCATGTTATTAAATTCTCGCTCGCCTTCTCCGAACATGTGGGGAGAAGATGTTTTAATAGCTAATTGCTTTTTAAATAAGGTGCCCCTTAAGAAATTAGATAAAAGCCCTTATGAGTTATGACATTCACCTACAAATACTTATGAATGTGGGGGTGTGTGGCTAAGATTGTTATACCTACCCCAAAAAAGGTGAAGGTAGGTCCCAAAACTGTTGATTGCATATTTGTTGGATATGCATACAATAGTAGTGCTTATTGATTTCTTGTGTCTGAATCTAAGATTGAAGATATACACAAGAAGACAATAATTGAATCGAGAAATGCCTTGTTATTTCAAAATGTATCTTCGTGTAGATCGAAAGAAAAAGCAAGCTCTTCTAAACAGATGCAAAATTCAATAGAACAAGAGCAAGGTAATAAAGAAGAAGAGGTGGAACTTAGACGCAATAAACAAGCTAAGATAGAAAAATCTTTTAGTTCAGATTTTCTAACCTAGATGCTGGAAAGTGAACCTCAAAGCTACAGAGAAGTTATTAATTCTTCTGAAGAACCATTATGGAAAGAGGCCATAAAAAGTGAAACTGATTCCATATTGCAAAACCATACATGGAAACTAGTGGATCTTCCCGAAGTAAAACAGTGGGTTATAAATGGATTTTGAAGAAGAAAATTAAGTCAGATGGAACAATTGATAAGTACAAAGCTAGGCTTGTAATTAAATGTTACAAATAACGAGATGTCTTGATTTCTTTGATATGTAATCTCCAGTAACGAGAATAACATCCATTAGCTTGGTACTTGCAATTGCTGCGTTGCAGAATCTTGATGTACATCAAATGGATGTAAAAATTGCTTTTCTGAATGAAGATTCCGAAGAGGAGATTTACATGGAACAACCTAAGGATCTCTGCACCTGGGCAAGAGAATAAGGTTTGTAAACTGGTCAAGTCATTTTATGGCTTGAAACAAACAACTAAACAATGACATGAAAAATTTGATAATACCTTGAAAGAATGTGGATTTAAATAAATGAATGTAATAAATGTGTCGTTAAAGAGACTGAAATTGGTTGCGATTTTGTGTCTTTATGTAGATGACATACTTATGATTTGAAATAATGATAACATAATTAAATCCACAAAAGATATATTGAACTCGAGGTTTGACATGAAAGATATGAGTTTAACTGATGTGATCCTTGGAATAAAGATCTCTAGAACATCACATGGACTTGCACTCGACCAGTCACATTACGTGAAAACAAATCTAGAGAAATTTAGTAAGGACGACACGTCATTAGCTAGAACTCTGATAGACACGAGCCAACATCTATCAAAGAATAGAAGTGAGGTTGTGTCTCAAGTAGAATATTCACGAGCCATATGAAGTGTAATGTACTTGATGAGTTGTACAAGAACAGACATTGCTTATGCAGCGAGTAAATTGAGTAGATACATGAGTAATCTAGGGCGGACCACTAGAAAGGTATAGTGTCGTGATTTTGGACTACACTATACAAGATATCAAGTTGTTATTGAAAGATACAACGATGCTAATTGGGTATCTGATATTAAAGACTCTAAGTCTACACGTGGATTTGTCTTCACTCTAGGAGGTGCGGCCATACCATGGAAATCTTTGAAGCAGATGGTTATATCTAGATCCACAATAGATTTTAAGTCTATAGCTCTAGACAAGTGTGGAGAAGAAGTTGAATGGCTCCGAAACTTCTTAGAAGTGGTGTCGTAAAGTGCAGAAGGGGGTTGAATAGACTTTACAATTTTTTGATTTTTACAAATCAGAGTTTTACAAAAATATTTAAGTACTCAGACAGTTGGGTTGTGATTAGAAGGAGAATTAACCACTCAACAGTTCTCTTGAAAGAGTTGTTGATTGAGTAACTCAGCCGAAGAATGGCAACAACTTATAAAACCAATTTTCTTTTAAGTCAACGAAAAACTTACACCCTTTTGAGTTTAGTTAATCAACATTTGGTGTTTTTAGATAGCTATGTAGCAGTTTGGATAGCAAATAAATAGTAGAATAAAAATATCAGAAATTTAAGTGCAAGAATGTAAAGACACAAGGTTTATAGTGGTTCGAGGATGGGGTAATTCCTCTACTCCACTCTTCTCCTACTCTGGGAGGAATTCACTAAGTAACAGGTAACTTTAGTTACAAAGTAGTACAACCCAAAATAAATTCTTTTAATCACACACGTACCTACACAATGGACTTTACATTCCTTGTATTCTTATGTCTCTGCTGACTTTCGAAAAATGGCAGATCGTAGGTGCCTTCTTATAGGTTGGACCTCTTTTTTCATAAATGTCTTCCACATTTTTGTCAAACATCGTACTTCATCCGATATTTGAAGCATATCTTCCTGGGGACACAGGCAAATGAGACTTCTTGATTGACTTTGTCCTTTAGCCGCTTTACCCCTTTGAAGTCGATACTTGAATCTTTCGAGAGAGTCTTCGATGTACTCATCGTCGAGTCTTCCTCAAAGACTTGGTGACATACTTTGCTAAGAGTCTTCCATTGAACAACTCAGCTGCGAATCAGCTGAAATCTTCACGAACTTAGTTGTGAGTCTTCTGGTGCTTTCTTCAGTAAGTCTTCAACAATTCTACTTGGCTACAAAATAGTATTGAATCCATTTACATTCACATTTTTTAAATTTCTATTATGAATGTATTATATTAAACAATTAAAATACATATGAAAATTCCAAATGTTTAGATGCATCACATTTCATATATCAAGTAGTCATTTGGATGCATTGGTGAATAATTAGTATTCAACCCAATAATTTAAAACATACAACATACAAATACTTAAAAGAAGATCACTACATTATATACGAAAACACACAACTCTAACTGAAAAAAGTTGCTCAGTAAATGTAATAAATCTAGTTCAATCGTGGCCATTGTCTCTCATTTCTATTAATGAAGTATCAATCAAACTGTTAGGGCTGGTGGTGTTTTTTTATTTCAATATAACTCTGTCTCATTGTTGAGGTGTATTTTTACCTCAATTTTGTGTGAAAAAAAGATTTTGAATAATACTTTGTGTATCTTTATTTGAATAAAATTGATATAGTGAATCACAAAAACAAATAATCGAGCAAGTGCATATTTTCACAAGCAAAAATTGAGAAGTAATTCTTCAAAATTCAAAGTTGTGCCAAAAATACAATATCGTAGCCTCGAACACGCTAAAGAATGAAGCAACCTGATTAGACAAGAAAAGACGGCTTTTAAAAATCAAACCCGCAACCTCAAACACAAGAAAGACGGCTTTGAAAATCAAAGTCATGGCTTTAGAAAGATCGATTAAAGGCTTAAACATGTTAAGTAAAATCGTGGTTTTTACACCATGAAGTCGGGCAAAAGGAAAAATTAAGCCATCAAAGCCATGGCTTTGACCAAAAATTTCAGTCAATGCCTCGGCTTTGTCCCTCAAAGGCGATGCTTTGATTAAAAAATTGGTAAATGTCGCGGCAACGTTGAAAAAGGAGGACAACTTGGTTCATTTCGCAATTTTTGATGACAACTATTTTAAAAAACGGTAACTTTTGGTGTGTTATCGCATAGATATGAATCGAACAACCCATTAACTTTTGATAATGGAGCACTACGCCAAAAGAAGATGACACTACACAAAACAAGCGCAACTAAATGTAATTATACATTAGACCGTAGTTGCAAGGAAGGCTATAAATACAGTACCTGCAACATAGGAAAAAACACACCGTAAGAGAGGTGATTTAGTGCCAGAACTGTGAATAACACAACTTAGGATTTTATATAATCGAGAGATTTATAAACCCGTGAAGTTTTTATAGAAATTCTATTTTTTTAAAATTATAAATATTAGATTTTCATAGAGGTATCAAAATCTATTTTTATAATTCATTATCATTTACCACTCAAAAGAGATAAATGATCCAAATTAGGAATTTCAACTTATAAATCATTGCTTGATCTTAATAGGTTTATTATCAAATATAGTGTAAATTTGGTCAAATCAATCCTCTAGAATTATTTACCTATATAATTGTTTCTCCGACATTTTGTTGAATGTTTTTTATTTTTGAACAAATATGGAATCCAATTCGATCAACTAGATAAAATCATAGAATAATATAATTACGGTACTTAATTTTAATTTGAATTATAAATTCCTTGTGGATACGACAACCCTACTCGTAAAACTATATTAAAACTTGACAACCGTAAACTTGCAGTAAATTAAGTAAGTGATTTCATGGCTGACAAGTTTTTGGCGCCATTACCGGTGAATTAAAAATTCTTGTTATTATTAATATCATTACCAATTATTCTTGATTTTAATCTAGTTTAGTTTTTTTGATGATATGTGTTGTTTGTTAAAATATTGTTTGTTGGTGAATGCAAAACTAGATATGATGGAATATAATTATTTCCATTTGATCCAGAAATTAAACAAACTCTTTGAGCAATTCGTGCATTAAAAATGAAACAATAACAACAAGGCACTATGGAAGGCACCAACAACAATAACAATAAAGTGATATGAGAAGTACATATCCCACCATCACCGAGAGCCATTAGGGATTATTTCCAACATATGTTGAATCAGAATTATCTAGGGATAGTACAACCCCCAATAAATGCAAATAATTTTGTGTTGAAACTGTTTTTTTTTTTAATCAAAGCATGGTTCAATAGAACCAATTGGGGAAATGCTATGGATGATCCTAACACTCACATGGCTATTTTCTTGAAAATTATAATACAATTAAAATAAACAAGGCCACCGATAATGCTATCAGACTCAGATTATTTTCTCTCTCTCTGAGATAAAACCAGAATGTGCTAATAATCATTTGCACCAGGAAGTATCATAAGTTGGGATGACCTTACTCAGAAGTTTCTTGCTAAAGTTTTCCTACCAAACAAAACGCTACAATTAGAAAGAGAAATCACACAATTTAGACAAATGGAATTTGAACCTTTACATGAAGCGTGGGAAAGATTTAAAGATCTTCTGAGAAGGTGTCCACTAGAGTCAGCCAAAACGGGCCAGTCAGGCCGCCCGCCCGCCCTCCCCGCCTAAGTAGGAGGGTGGGTTAACTATTTAGTATCCCCCAAGGGGTGGGCTAAACGGGCAGCCCGCCATGGGCCGCGGGCTTGGTGGGTGGGCAGTGGCTAGCCCGCCGTAAATTAAAAAAAAAAAAAAAAAAAAGAAAAATTAGATAAAATAGAAAAAAAAAAAAAGTATAATTGATATTTCATATTTTTATCTCTTATAAAAGTTTATATAATATTTTTATAAAATATGTACTTGTTATCCATTAGTATATTTAATTCATTTAATTTAATAATATGAACAAAAAATATTTTTTTTTTTTTTTATTTTTTATTTTTGGCTTAGGCCGACATTAACCCACAACCCAAGGAGGGTTGGGTTGGGTTGAGGTTTTCTTGGCCCACCACCTCGAGCCGAGCCACCCCACCCCGCCAAGTGACAGTTTTGGCTGGGGGTGGCCTGCCCGCTCACGCCCTTTCGACAACTCTACTGTCCACAACATGGATACAAATACTGGAAACATGTATAATATTTCTATAATGATTTAAATGGACAAAACTCGTACTATCATTGATGCACTTGCAGGTGGTTCTGTGATGGGAAAAACACTTGAAGAAATACTAGTCATACTTGAAAATATGGCAACTAAAAGCTACCAATGGCCTTCTAAACGTGCAATGCCAAGGAATGTAGTTGGGGTAATAGAATTAGATGCATTTACTCCATAGGTTTCCGCCTTGAGAAAACATTTAGTTGTTTGGAACCCAACAATTAATCAAAACCTAGGTGAAGGGAGTTCCATCTCACAATTGGCCAATAGCACGACTGACGCAAATGAGCAAATTAATTATGTGAACAATCGAAATTACAACTACAAGGGTAATCAATTCGGCAATCAATTATCGACATATTATCACCCAAGGCTAAGAAATCATGAAAATTTCTCATATGCAAATAAAAATAATATGCTACAACCACCACCCGGGTACAACAATTCTACTAGTTCTAATACACATCGAGTAGAGAAAAAGCCATCCATGGAGGAAATTCTCAGTACTTTGCAACCAGGGATAGAATGAACAGAAGCAATGCTCATATGGATAACATTGATGCAAAAATGGTAAGTATGGAAACTCATTTAAAATAACCATAAACTCAAATTGGGCAGCTAGCTACAACTATCAATACAAACCAGAAAAAGGAAAAGTTTTGAGTGATATAGAAGTGAATCTAAGAGAACATTGTAAAGCTATCCAAATGAGAAGCGGAACTGAATACGAGGGTCCTGAACTAACCACACATGCTAAATCTGAGAATGATCCTGAACATGAACCACCAATCGCAGGGAAATTCAAACAGAAGAAGAAATTCAGATTACCAAACAAACAGGGGCTAAGAAGCTAAAATATACTTCTAACTCTTAAATTTCTTCTATTATTCTTGTCTCCCTTCCTTTTCCTCAAAGGTTTCAAAATAAAAAATTAGATGCTCAATTTTCTAAATTCATAGAAATCTAAAAAGATTCATATCAATATTCCGTTTGTTGATGCATTAGAACAAATGCCAAAGTCATGAAAGATGTGATGTCAAGAAAAAAAGGAAATTGGTGGATTTTTTGAGACGGTAAAGCTTACAGAAGAATGCAGTGCCATATTGCAAGAAAGCTGCCTTAAAAGCTCAAAGATCCGGGGAGTTTCACAATCCCTTGTACCATTGGAAGTTCTTTCTTTAATAAAGCACTTTGTGATCTAAGGGCTAGCATTAATCTTATGCCTGTCAAGTTCTGAAAAATCGGGCTTGGAGAGGTAAAATCATCCACTATTACATTACAATTAGCGGACATGTCCATCACCTATCCAAGAGAAGTAATTGAAGATGTTCCAGTGAAAGTGGATAAATTTATATTTCATGCTGACTTTGTGTTGTCAGATGTAGAAGAAGATCATGAGATTTTGTTGATTCCTGGGAGACTATTTCTAGCAATTGGAAGAGCTTTAGCCGATGTACAACCTCGAGATTTGACTTTGAGAATCAATGAGGAAGAAAAAATGTTCAACATCTATTAAGCAATGAAATTCCAGGAGGAACCACATACTTGCAACCAAATCAAAATTGTGAATCAATATGTGGAAGCTATATTATCCCAACAATTTCCATGTGACCCGCTAGAAAGATATCTGACTAATTCAATAATGCAAGGTATGGCGGATCTACTTGATGACGAAGAATTGCTAGAATATATGTTTTATCTTGACACCATGCATGTTAAGATAAGTAATGCAACACCTAAAGAGATATTAGGAGAGGCATTTCTTGAAGATGCATCTACAATTTCACCATAATTAAATGAACTACCTGAACATCTGGTAATAGTTTATTCTTCCCTTTTCTTTGGAGTTGGATAAATTATTGTTTGTTTTGAGAAAACATAAATCAGACAGTTGGCCAATATATTATCCGAAAGGAATTAGTCCCTCTATTGTCATGCATAAGATCTTAATGGAAGAATCATACAAACCATCTATTGAACATCAAAGAAGACTTAACCAACAAAGGAAAGAAGTAGTAAGAAATGAAATTTTGAAATGGCTTAAGGCAGAATTGTTTATGCTATTTTCGATAGTTCTTGGGTTAGTCATATTCATGTTTTTCCAGAAAAGGGGGGATGACTGTAGTAAAAAATGAAAAAAATGAACTTTTGTCTACAAGGACAGTAATGAGATAGTGAGTTTGTATTGATTGTAGAAAATTAAACAAAAGCAACTTGTTAGGAAATTTATTGTATAGATTTTGATGATGCTATGTAAAACTTAGATTAGGAAGTTGGCACCCCAATCATTTGTAAATTCAACTATGTAATAGATAGGATTCTATAAGCTGAATGGAAGCAACCAAGTTGAAGATTGCAGAAGTTGACTGAAGATTGAAGTGAAGATTCAACCGCAGTGTCGGTGAAAGTGTCGAAGATGAATGATCATCCCAGTACCAAAAAAGCTCTCGGTCAAGATAGATCATGCCTAAGTCACTCCCGTGATAAGTGGAGTAGTTTATCAAAGGGGTTCAACAAAGAAAAAGGACTCAAGAAAGTCAAGATGCCCGTTGATAAGTAAAGTCAAATCTTTGCTTTGAAAGAGGCAAGAAGACAGACGCAACCATAAATCTATTTTCTTTGAAAGAATGCAAAAAGATAGAAACCAATAGAATGCTCCCGCAAACCTGCGCAGGTTTTGCAAAGTCAGAGAACATTAATACAAGGTTGGATCTACATCAAATGTCGCGACAACAAGACAAGTCAACGACCATGAAAGTGGAGTTTGAAAATGCATCTATCTCTTGAACGGATACATTTTCAAACCGCCACTATAAAAGGCTCAGAACTTATGAGAGAGAATACTTACGATGCACAAGAGCATTCAAGCTATCCTCGAGTAAAGTGAAAAATACTCTCAAGCATTGCATTTTATCCTCAAGCTTAAAACTCAAGTAAATCGATCCAACACTCTCGGTGAAGGAAAAAAGCTTCAAATTGTTGAAGAGGAACTTTGTTGAAAGACAAAGGGGTATGCACAACCAAGGTTGAAGAAAGTGCGTAGGTTCTAGTTCGAACCAAGGCTTTGGATTCGTTGGAGGGATACATGATCAAATTCAAGAATCTAAAGGAGTCAAGTAGCGAGGACAATCATCTTGTAAGGAGCCGAGTCCCATGAGTGAAGCCAACGTGTGATCAAGGCTTGCTCTGGGATCAAGTTGTATCCAAATTGTAACAAACTTACTTTGGTGGATTACCTCCGAGTTGGAGAAGAGTGGAGTAGAGGAATTACCCTATCCTTGAACCACTATAAATTGCTCTGTTATTTATTTTTCAAAGACATTTATTTTTGCATATTAATAATCCGATTGATAAATTTGCTAAGTCTCATCGATAATAACTTAACCTAAAACAAGTCTGAAAACATATTCTAAAAAAGGGTGTAAGACTTCCCTAAACTAAAAACCAAGTTAGCTATTTTTATAAAAGGTCACTTCACTCAAATTTGAGTTATCTTATCAACACTCTCTCGAGTCCTGCTGAGTGACTAACTCTTGTTGAGGTTGAACTAAGTTGTCCCTCAAGGACTAAGTTGTCTTGTGATTAAAACTCTAATTTAAGGACACAATTGAAAATTTGTTAAGTCTATTCAACCCCGCCCTTCTAGACTTAACTTAAACACCCCTTGGGACCTACAAGTGGTATCGTGAGCGGTTGGTTCAAAAGACCTTCTGCACTGGTTACTGAACTAGATCTCAGTCTTTCTCAAAGAATACAACATTTGCTATTTTTAAAATTTTCTTTTAAACAAGTTATTATCATGGAAGCAAATATATCTCGCATTCCTATGTTCACTGTTGAGGAATTTGATGACCGGAAAGATTCGTATGCAGCACATCTTTCAAACCTTTACACGATGAGATGTGGTTCGTCATTGAGTATGGGCCCATGCAAATAATGAAAGTTAACACAAGCTGTAGGTGGTTGTTGCTCCGCCGCACCGCACCCACGGTTGAAGGAGAGGTTGCCGCAAAGACTCGCTTTTACCTGCTACACCAAGGCCCGCAATGGTTGAAAAGCCAAGATGTGAGTGAACATATGTAGATAGAAAGAGATACAACTTGGACAATGTTTCCAAGGATATTTTGTACAAAACTCTCCATAAAGCCATGTTCAACAAAGTAAAATCAAGCAAAAATGACTCGCGAGATATGGGAAAAACTAACTTTAATTTGCGAAGGATCGAGCAAATTAAAGAAAATAAATTAACTATTGTTGTACAAAAATTTGAAAATTTTAAAATTTCTGGTGAACTCGGATCAGTTGATGCCACATTTACAGAGTTAACAAATGAGCTTTCTCGCTTCCGGGAAAGGAATATACACAAATTGAGATGTGTATGAAGATCCCGAGGTCGCCCCGCTTGAACGGGAAATGAGGTGATGGCCTTGAGACACTCCATGGACTTGACAAGAACCTCCAATCATGAGCTATTATCGATTTAAAAGCTTATGAATTTGAGCTCAAGGAAAGAGCAAGAAGAGCTCTCAAGGAAAGAACCTCCAACCAAAGATACTGCTTATTGGCTAGAGAATCCAAGAAAGTCGACTCCACAGTATACCATCACCAAGAGCATATTGCCCTTTTTTTATGGTTAAAAGATTCAATAAGTTCTTTAACAAGAACTATAAAAGGAACAAGGGTAAAACCTCCAAGACACTCAACACCTTCCAAAACCAGGGAAGACAGACCACCCAGAGAGTCGACTCACCGTAGAGCCGATATTCAAAGTTGATTACCGTAAAGCCGAGAACCTATGCTACAACCGGCAGCATAACCAGACATTTTGATGTTGACGCTCATATCCACCACCAACAAGTATAGGAATGAGAAAGAAAGAAAGGTTTTCAGAGAGAGAAGACAAGAAAAGAAGAAAGCCATGATGGCTATCAAACCGACACAAATAAGTGCAAAGAGACAAATAAGTCGATAGCAAGAAAGGGGCAGTACTATTCCTCGCATTAATCAAGAAGAGGCTTTGATATGCCTCATGGCCAAAGAACAGAAGATGAGGTACATTCTAACTCATCTAATTCAAATTATGATGATAGTGATAATGACACACGCACACTTCATCACCCATAGGTCTTTATGACTCTAATGGCAAATGATGAAAAATTGTGAGCACATAAAATCCTCACACACACACTTAAATGAGAAAACATCCATTTCAAAAGCCAAAACTCACAAAATGATGAGAGCTAAGTACTCAACCACATAGTGATGAGAACAAATAGCTAAAGTTACCGAGATTGCTAAGGTCAAAACAGACTTAGCCGAGAAAGAAAAGAGGAAAAAAGATTTGAAAATTGTGATTGCATCACTCGAAGTCATCTAAAACATCGATGAATTACCGATGATCAAAAAGGAAATAGAGATAAGATAGGCTTTAGATTCAATTCCTTTGTCAATTCACAAACCCAAGAGTTGTTTTGGGAGAAAGGATCCTCAAGAAATGAAGGAGCCCAAAAGCCAAAAGCACCATATGTTGCACCCACTCACACTCACAATCACACACATACCGGCCTACGTTATAAGGAAACAACAAGAAGCCACAGAGTATGCCGAAAGGACAATCAAACAAAATTGGTAAGAGTCCATCGCCAGACTCCTAATAGGAAATATTCTCGTGAAATCAAAATAGAACTACCAAAGCCCCAAAGGTTTCAACATAGAAACCCATAAAGGGAATGGTAGAAATTATCCTAGCCAGGATGATTGGAATAATCAAATGAGATATCAACCAAGTCCTATGGGATACGAAGCCCAAGTGGCAAAGACCTCGACTTAAAATAGGTCATTCCTGTGCAAAGGAACCAATATCGCACACATATGCACCCAAGCACAATGCTCACTATGCACAAAAGTTTTCCATATTATCAAAAGAAAGCAAATGCACCAAATGCATTCACAGCATACGACAAAAAAGACAGATGTATGTGCCTAAAGCTCCTAAGCAATTTGCTAAAGTTCATCATGATTATAGAACGATAGGTGGCAACCTCTAGAGTCGATCATTTGATATAGTTGGTTGATCACCTTATAGTGCTAACTCCCTAAGGACCCAAACAAGTTTGGGTACCTAGAAATTGATTTTTGATTGCAGTTCAAGGAACAAATGAAAGTGTCAAGGAACCTAGTACATGGATAGTGGCCGTTTCGAGACATATGACTCGCAATAAGAAGAATCTATCAAACTTCAAGAAATCAAGAGGAGCAAAAGTTATATTTGGAGGAAATGAAGCTCCTAAGGAGATAAGAGGAATTGATCCATAAAGAAAATAGACCGAAATCACAATGCCTTTTATGTTGAAGTGGTCAATTCAATCACGAGTATCACCAACTCGCGGATAATGGCTACAATGTAGATTCAATACGGGTGTATGCCAAATCAAGGATGTTGAATCAAATGAAGTTGTGTTATCAAGATCAAGACATGAAAACATGTATGTAGGATTGGCTCCATCTACACCAAGTACATGCCTATTAGCAAAAAGCACAACCAAATCAAGTTGGTTGTGGCACAAGAAGCCGAGTCACCAATTTCAAGTCAATCAACAAGCTTGCGTAAGGAGTCATCTTGTAAAGGATTTCCGCACTCGGGGCAGGCTACAAGCAAGGAGAACATCTATGATGCATGCCGATGGGAAAGCAAATCAAATCTTCATTCAATGATAAGCCAAGTCGCTTCTTCAACCAGGATCTTGCATTTATTGATATGGATTTATCCGTCCGCTTGAGCCCTATCATAAGTGGAAAGAAATACACCCTAGTGGTGGATTATTATTCAAGATACACATGGACCATCTTTATGTGTAAAAAAAGGAAACTTTGCAAAGACTTCCACAAATTTTTTATGAGGATAATTCAAAATGAGAAAAGTCAAACCATTATCAAGATAATGTCTCATGAGGAACCGAAGTTTGTCAATGGGATTATAACTCAATATTGCATAGAGAATGGTATTGCTCATTGTTAGAACATTTATGTTTAGATTTTGATGATACCATGTAAAACTTAGACAGAATTTGGCACCCCATTTTCTATGTAATACTTGTATTAGATATAGCCGAATTAACAAGCCGTTGAAGTCGGCTAAGTTGAAGATTACAAGACTCGATCGAAGATAGAAGATGAGACCTAAAATGTGTGTCACCAGTTGCGAAGGTTCACCAAGTGACGAAAGTCGGTTTCGGCCACCGATTCAATTAAGTCATTCCAAAAATGATCGAATTCAATGTCAAAGTGGTATGTTAGACAAGACTTGAATAAATAAAGAGATTCGTTGTCAACACAAGTCAAGGTTTTGGCTGAAATAGGTCTGCCAGTCGCCACAGTTGTTTTTAATGTTAATGCAAAAAGAAGTTAACTAATGATGCACCAAAACCTCGCATAGACAAAGAGCCGTAGGAGCATTAATTCATAAATGTATCCACATCAACGCTAAAGACAAAGATGCTTAACAACTCCACGGTGAGTGTGATTTGAAATGCATGCCTATCTTCACCGAATATAATTTCACCCATAAGCAATACGTAACTGGAATCGTTA